>JAHXMU010000375.1:205188-229958 GCA_019455685.1 Philornis downsi | reverse complement strand
TTAATTTTAATTTTAAAATTTTTAATTTTATTATTAAAATTAAAAATTTTAAAATTAAAATTAAAAATTTTACAATTTTAAAAATTTTAAAAATAAAATTAAAAATTTTAAAAATAAAATTTAAAATTTTTAAAATTAAATTAAAAATTTTAAAAATAAAATTAAAAATTTCAGAAGCAGAATTAATTTTTTTTTTAATTTTATTAAAAATTTTACAGTTTTAAAAATTTTAAAAATAAAATTCTAAAAATAAAATTAAAAATTTTAAAACTTTTAAAAATAAAATATTATTGGTTTACATTTTAATTTTTTTTTTTAAATACAAATCACAGATTGAATTGATGGAGAACATCATGAAAATATAAGTTATTAACAATTTTAACATTTTAAAAGCCACTAATTGAATTTTATTTTTTATATCATGAAAATATAAACCAAAAACTTGAGCATATATTTTTTTTAAAGAAAAAATGGATATGTTGACACTCCACACACTTTTGCGCTTTTGTTGGGTGAAAATATACGCACGTCAGTTCACTCAAATGAAATTTCTGTTCTTGATTTTCGATATTTTTGTTTTTCTCTTAAAAATATTTTTTAGAAAATGAAGTTGCGCACGTTTTTAATTGTCTTTTTGTGAAAGACAACGCAAGTTTTAATATGGTTTGAGTTTATTTAAGCAAAATGTTAACATATTGTAATTTTTGATTTTTATTCCTTTGATTGAGAAAGTAAAAATCTTGAATAATTTTTCATTTTTGATTTTTAAGCAAAAAATCTTTCTTAACTTTAATTTTTGACTTTTGAATATAAAAATCACTCATGATTTTTATTTTTAATTTTTAAAAATGAAAATAAAATCAATCATCATCATTTTTACAAATAATAATAAAAAATATAAATTTATGGCATACTTATGAAGTGCATTAAAACACAAACATACGAAATGACCCTGCCTGCAGATGGAACCGTTCCGCCTTCTTTGGACACGATCCTCCCATTCCAATCCACTGCTTTGAATATTCCTTTGCCTCAGGTGTGAAGTGGTGGACCCATGTCTCATCCATGGTTATAAATCGACGCAAAAATTTGATGTTATTGCGGTGAAATATCGTCGAACACTCTACTGAAACACCTTCACGACGCAGCTTTTGCTCTATTGAAAGCAAGCGCGGCACCTATCTTGCCCACAGCTTTCTCATCTTCAAATCTTAGGTCAATACACGATATTTAGCACCTTTTGAAATGCTTATAATTTCGTCAAAACAACGCAGAGATTTTAAATGTCAAAAGTGCATTTTTCTTGCCTTTCTTTTCCTGGTAATGAACACAAAAATGGTCTGGGTATAAAATGGGTCCGATAATTGGCTGTAGGTCTCAGAAGAGGGGATTAAAAGTGCTCGTAATGATAAGTATTTAGAATAACAAATTTATTAAGCATATGGGTTAAGTAAAAACGTAAAAAATAATCAAAAAATAATTCTTGGCAGTCTTGTGTCTGGAGAAAGTAGTTGTGGGTTACATCTTTCCAAAGTGGAGGAGACAAAAGAGAATATTTCGATATACTTTTACCACTACGACCAAAGTGAAAAGGCGGAGTAAGCGGCCGAAAAACATTTGTGCCATTTGTGGATCCAATAGAGTTCTGAATGGAAGAGTATCGAACAGCAAAGCGGTGATTTTAATGATGGTAATGGGGACATCACAGATGAATCACGCTCCGGTAAGGCCAATTATCCTTACATATGTAGAATCAATCACAGATGAATCACGCTCCGGTAGGGCCAATCGTCCTTACATGTAGAGAATCATAGAATCGGACCAGCATGTAAACGTTTATTTCAATTTCCGGTAACAGAAAAGTAGCTAGAGAACCATTTGGAACGGTATGCATAAGGTTGGTCTTGTAGAAAAATCGATATGTGAGTACCACATGATTTATTTAAAAATAACTTTCTGGATCACATTGTCACCTGTGGCTCGCTGCTGACGGGAAACGAAATCGACCAATTTTTCAAGCACATGGTAAATGATAGTTGAGAAATGTATCACATATGAGAGCCGAGGGTGAAAAAGATCATGGCCGAGTCGGCTCAAACGAACGTAAAGTCCCAATTTACATCTAAAAAAGAAGGATTAGAAGATAACCATCCAAACGCTCAATTCAGAGACCTGTTGTCAACAACTTATCAAATCGTAAAGCTAGCGATCGCCTAGAAACGGCTAGAATTGGTCAATGGGAATGGTATTGTGTTCTATCAAGATGACGCCAGGCGACATGCATCTTTATCGACGCTGTAGAAGCTTCTAGATCTTGGATTGAACGTTCTATCGTATCTGTGGTGTAGTACAGACCGAACACCATGAGACTGGCACCTTTTCAAGCATTTGAAAAATATTCTTTATAGCACGAAAGAAGTATCAAGATTAACAAGCCGGTTGACCATTCACAACGTCGTAGATATGCTGATTGGGTGCTACAGCAACTGGCTTTCAATGCTGATTTTTCGAACAAAATTTTCTTCAGCGATGAATGAGCTTCATCTCACTCGGTGATTACGTTAACAAGCAAAATTGTCGCGTATGGGGCTCGGAGAACCCGGAAGTAATTTTGAAAAAGCCATTGCATGCAGAAAAAATGGCTCTTAGGTACGCATTTCTTCGAAAATGAGGCTGGAGAAACCGTTATCGTATGATAACCTACTTTTTTTAGGCCTGCAATTGAAGATTATGACCTGGACAATATGCGATTTCAACAAGATAGTGCCACGAGCCATACAACACGGTCGATTTTAGTTTTGTTGCATGAGAAGTTTTCAGAAAGTGTAATTTCATGTTTTGGCGACATCAATTGATCACCAAGATGGCTACGCCAAAGATCGCTTTTACGCGTATAATCCCTAAACGGCGGAGTATTTGAAAGCCAGCATTCATCAAGTTATCGGCGAGATACCGCCCGAAATGTGCAAAAAAGTGGTCGAAAACTACCTCAAAAGAAACCACCGCTGCAACCAATCCAGAGGCGGTCAACTACCTCAAAAGGATCCACTGCTGCAACCAATCCAGAGGCGGTCATTTAAATGACATTGTATTTCGTACATAATGTCAAGTTCCAAACATTATAATGAAATAAACGTTTCATCGAAATCATAGATTTATGTGTGTTTCATTTAACTTTACCTTAAAAAGACAAATGGATAAGCCTATATAATTCAGTTCACCTGATTGAAATTTGTGTACCGATTTTCCATTCAACCGAAACAATTGCAAAAGAATCGAATAACTTCTTACAATAGTGTTTGTTGTTAATTCTTTTATGCAATTCCTCTTATCAACTCAAAGTAATAGTTTAATTTCTACTAATTCACATGAAGGATATTGAATTAAGAATTTAAATCATTACTACCACACAGTAATATCAATGCAAATACGAAAGAAATTTAGCCTGAACATAACTAAATCAGTTAAAATGCAAAATCTCTGTTGCCGACATTTACATGCAAATGTTTAGTTATTTAAATATGCAAATAATTAATTACATACTACTAAAATTCAAATTTTACAATTAATTTGAGCCTATGACTTTCTCGTTTCTTGTTAGCCAGTTAGCCAACCAACCAGGCAACCAGCAACCAGTTATCTACCTATTAAGCTATTTTTAAACAATTTTGTGTTATTTGTTTTCGCACAAAGAGTACCTTCAAAGAAATGCAAACCAAAAAAAAAAACAAAAAAAAAGAAAAGTATTTACAAAAAATAGTATAACAGTAACACAATTTCTCTCTGTCTCTACCTCTTTTAACAAGATGATGTTATGAAATCGTTTACAAAGAAGCATAATAATAGTGATCATATTCATATGTATTTTTGGCCTTTTATTTGTTTGCCTATTCTTTTTCCCATGTTCGGTTTTTTTTTTTTTTTTGTTTTTTTTTTTTTTTTTTGAAAACGTTTATCATTTTCTTGATATCAATTTAACGATTTCACAAAAATTAGCATTCATTAATAAATTAATGGCTAAAGAAAATAGAAAGTGTTGCTCACACATCGTCAATGTACTCGTATATGAATCGATGAAATTTTCATCGAAGGCAGGAATTTACAAAAAAAAAAAATACTGGTTTAATGGTGCGATAAATTGCTGGAAATAATTTAAATTGATTAAAAATATGAAATTGAAATTGAAATTAATCGCAACCGGTGTTTATGTAATCTTTGCCAAGGGCAATTTATTTAGGATTTGCAAAAACTTTTTATTGGAGGTTTCATAACAAGACTTACGCAAATATTGAGAGAAAACAAACAAAATAAATTTACATATATTAAGCAAAACCGCAATGATTGCATAATAATAAATTCAAATTATCAATTCAGAAAATGTTTCGGAATCGTTAATCAAATATTTAGGACAAAAACAAATTCTCATTATATTGATATGACAGCTAGGAGCGAAAAAATAGAATAGCACAGGAGGATTTTTCCCACTTATTCTCAAAACCAAGCAAAAGCCGAATCTAACGGTAGGCGTCTTCTCCAACTAATGCATGCGCAGTCTGCTCATAAAAACTTACGCCTTCGATTATACGTACGAGTACATCACAATTTGCATCCGGCACAAACTCCCCCATGCCTTCAACCAATGCTGTATACATTTCTTGTACTCTTAGCAACAATGATTATGACTCCCCACTCGGAAAATGAAGGGTGTCTCAACAAGAACGCAAGATTTAAATGACTGATGCCGCAATTGAATTGTTTCTCTGGCTGTATGATATGTGTCGCCGTCTTGTTGAAACGACATGTCCTCCACATTAATTTCTTTAATTCTAGGCACGAAAAAACTGGTTGTCATTTCACGATACCGAACACCATTGACTGTTTGCGCTTGACATGCCTCATTTTCATAAAAAAAGGTCCAATGATTCCTCCACTCGAAAATTTTCCTCACCCCAAATGCGACAATTCTGGCTATTGACGAAGCCATCAAGATGGAAATGGGCCTCGTAACTGAAGATGATTTTATCGACATTTTCGCGACATTTTCGGTCGATCGACCTGGTCGAAGACGCGTTGTTGTCTTTACAAAACTTTCACCATTTTGATAACAATTTCACAATGAGAATGCGTTGTTCATTCGTTAACCTCGTACCTTCTACTAGCAAACAATAACAATTGTTCAAATTTCAAACAATGACACTTCGAATGGCACCTTGCATTCTTGTTGGGACACCCTTTATTTGTTAACACAATTCATATTGTCGTTCCATTTTCAGCAACATTATTTCTTCAGCAGCCAGAAGAAGGGGACTTAACCTTTTTTTTGGCGAGGTCTGCGAATTTGTTCCGACGTGAGAACGTTGTGGCAGAGTATTGAAATATATATCATTGGAAGCGAATGCATTCGAATGCATTTATGTTCCATTTTATGATTTTTAAATTTTCAGTTAAATTTTACGAAAAAACCAAACAAGCAAATAATAATTTGTTTGTTTACGTAAAATTGGAAATTTTGATCAGCTGCCGTATTCCATTTTTCTCAATTTTTCTCATAGAAGTATTTTTCCATTTTTCAAGATAATCAGCACCAAAAAAAGCCGGATTTTGCTGATATTTAGATAAGAATGCCTAAGACACCAAAAGCGGAAACCTTTGGTCTAAATATGTCACATTTGAGAGTCGTCAACTTTCTGTAAATTTCAAACACAATTGTAGACCAAAAATATTAGATCTCAAACCGATCTTTAACCAAAAAATGAAATTTTGATCAGCTACCGTGGTGCATTTTTCTCAATTTTTCTCATATTGTAATGAGATAAACTAAAGAATTTTTCCATTTTTCATGAAAATCAGCACAAAAGAAAAAAAAACGGATTCTGTTGGTATATCTCACCCCTAATAAGAGGAATTGAGGCTTCTTTTCATCAAAATGGATGATGTTAGGGATGGGCATTCTACCCCGAACTAGAAATATTGTTCCATTCTGGAAAAAAATTAATATTACAAAAAAAATTACAGTGAACCATAATAAAAAAACACATAATTTTTCCAATAGATGACTTTAATAACCTGTATTTCGCATTTTATAAGCACGATCGAATTGTGCTAGATGGCGTTAGGAAGATAATATTTTGTACTCAAAAAATCTACACCGATAGTTTTGTGATTCTTCGACTCAGTATTGTTTGAGCGCTCGCCGAGAATAGACACCAGTTAAGAAAAAATACGCCACACGTTACAGGAGAAAACGCCAGGTGAGCTGAAACAACCAATTACACGCAATTTCGGTTTCGTCCCAGTTTTTTTATCAATACGGATGAGGGTTTCTATGAAAGAGATATAATGGAATTATCTTCAAAATGGCAGCAATTTATCGAAGAAAAAGACGCATACTTGACCTAAATCATTATCATTATAAATATGCTAAATAAAACCTTTAATTTTTTACATAGATAATACAATTATTTTTACTACGACTTATGTTAGACCCGCGAACTTCAGAATTCCAAAGACAAATTTTCATTGTATGGTGACTGTAATAAATTTGTAGGAAAATTCACATAATACTCACAAATTTCATCAAAATAAAGTTAGATTTGCGACTGTATTTGAGAATTTTATTGTAGAAAACCGAAGGATGGTCTTTTGCCCACAGTTCCTGTAATTTTTATATCAAAAATGCACCACTTTCTGGAAGACCAAATGTCGAACATGTCTATAGAATGATGGAAATCGTCAACTTCATATAAGAACTGATCCGATGTAAGTACTGTTTCAATTGTTCAGGAGCTAAAGATTACGCAAAATTCCATTTAGAACCCGTGGATACAAAAAGAAGTTCGATTTTAAGATGCCACATGAGCTAATGCAAATAAACGCAATACACTTATTAACGCAATAAACTCGACTCATTTCTGAAAATCGGTGAAATCGGTGCAAACGGTGGCGAAGTCATGATGGACGATTCAGAAGGTTTTGCTGTATGTTTGATAGGACTGGCAGGAAATCATCTACTATGAGCTGCTCCCTAACAGGCAAACATTTATAGTTAACCATTGGGCCGTCTGCAGAAAGCAGTCGCCTGGAAGCATCCAGCTTTGTCCAATATAAGAGGAATTGTATTCCGTTAGAAAAAAGCCGGACCACTTATATCGATAGTGAGTCGCTAGAAGCTCTACACCTTATAGTCCAGACTTGCCACCAAGCGATTATAGCATGTTCCTCTCTGTGGCGAATGATTTGCTGGTAAAAAATTCAACTCTAGTAAAGCTTGTGAAATTCGACTGGAATGAAAATTTCTATAACAGAGGCAGAATGAAGATACCTTCAAAGTAACATTAAGTTGTCGAACAAAACGGTGCATATTTAATCTAAATCGGATCATTTTAAGTATGCTAAATAAAATCTAACCTTACGGATTTCTTTTACTACCCCCTATATTAGCAATTTCTTTATTTATTTTTAATAATTTTATACAAAATACCAATATTGAAGCTCAATTAATCTCCAACATAACTTCAGAATGCCGAAGATGAATTTTCATTATTTGGAACCTGCAATAAATAGGTATGAAAATTCATATGCTGATGCCAAATTTCACCAAAAAAAAAGTTGTATTTGCGACTGTATTTGAGAATTTTATTGTAGAAAACAGAATGATAGTTTTTTTGACCAACAATTCACTACTTTGTAAATGATTTTAGAGTTAATATTTGTTCGTCAAAAGTGTTTAGAAATAATCCGGCAACAACGTTGTGGGCCACCATTTCAGAAAACATTCTCCCTTTAAAAGTTGTTTTAGGAAAAAATTTAGCAAACATATTTTTTTTATAAGACGCACTTCAAAATGGAAAAAGGCGAATTAAGGGCGGTATATTCAAATTCTCGTAATTCAGAATTGGCTTGTTGATTTTGTGGTTCGATAACTTGGTTTAAAAATCTCCAAGCATACTTTAAGGCAAATGTTTAATAGTTTCACCAATTGTCGTGCACAGTTTTACATTTTGAATTTAATTTTGAAAGTCGGTTACATTAAAACTTTTTCTCTAAAATAGGCTAAAAGTGTTTTCTATATACTCTAAAAGTTTTATTCTGGACTATCAATGGGCACTACTTTTTCGATTTTTATAACATAGGTTTAAGGCTCCCTCGGACTATTTTCTATTTCCAAACTTGAAAAAATGGATCGGTGGTAAAAAATTTGCCAACAATGAAGAGATGGAGTCTGCGGTTGATGGCTATTTTAAGGAGTTTGACAGTTTGTACTAAACTGGGTATAGAAACTTTGGAATATCGCTGAAAAAAGTGTATCGCGCTTGAAGGAGATTATGTTGAAAAATAAAGAAAACTTTTCCCAACATTTTTGTGTCTTCTTTGTTAAGTCGGCTAATTTTGGCACCGACCTAGTACATTGTTAACCAATTAACAATATAACTATTCGGGGAACACTTAGTTTCACGATTCGGTGAATTGACCGCGTAGATCAACATTAATCTTTAGTTTTCTTCCTTTGGCTCTAAGAATCTGCAATGTTGGACGCTTTTATAGTCAACATTTTCAAGAAATAGTCCTTAAATCTGTTCAGAAAGTGACTTACATATGCCTTCAAACAGCATCCTTTTGCATTGATGCAAAAATGGGAAGAGTGTCACAAGAAGCGCGATAACACAATCATCGATTCAAATATTGCACTATAAAAGAAGCGAAATGATAACTTCTTGAAGCCTTCAGCTGAAAAATTATTTTTGCTAAATTGGACAATTTGTGTGGGAGGTACCCCAATGGACGAAACAATCCCGACCATTTTCATTCTCAGAACTAAGCTCGATAATCGGCTGATGTAAGCTAAATTATAAAGAATTTAGTGCAATTGAACGAAAAATATGAACCTGGAAATATTTGGCTTCTGTTAGGCAATTTGTAAGGAAGAAAGCAGAATAGGGCTTGATTGTTTGATCAATTATTCAAAATTTTTTCAATTGGCAATTTGCCAATTTTGCTAAATTCGACCACTTGTATTGACAGGAAAAGTGGTGCATGGCAATGCAGCCCATTTTCATTCTCTTATTAGAACTCTTATTAACAAAACATTTCACAGGTGTCAAATGAAAGATGCTACCCTTAGAATGTATATATTACACCGGTCATTTGTATGGAGGAAACCAGACCGAGCATGATTAATCGACCCTTTTTTCCCCAAACTTTACCAAGCATTACAAAGCTACACAATGAACAATAACTCAGTTTATAAAACAAATTGAATTTAGTTCAATTAATCAATTTGTGATAGGTGTCAGATCCCATGGCCCATTTACATCCTCTGGTTATGACATGGCAAGATTTTAGTCTACGCCAAGATTTCAAAAATTTCATAAATATATACTACAGCTATCGAGCCGCCACCACATCCGCCAAAAAGACGCATATGGCTCAATCCTCTTAAACCATCATAGAACACATTTGGTCAAAACGTACTTGATTCTTCAAATATTGTATTCTGGATGTTATACTCGTCGCCGTATCAAGTAACATCTCTGGTCGAAAGGAAAAACGACTTAAAGGAAGTTAGAACAAAGTTGAGTTTATTCTCTTGGTGGCAGGTCCGGCCTTTAAGAATCTGCTAAAAAAGCTCTCGGAGCTTCTGGTGAACCACCATCGATGGTGGATCACAATTTATCTTCTGTTGGTCAATGATGTTCGCTTATGGGCAAATGCTTCCTTCAGACGATCTAATTGTTGGTAATATAGCCTCAAATTAAGAGTTTTACTTTAGGGGAATAGATGATTTCCGCCATACAACAAAAACAAAAATATAACAAAACATTTTTCATCCAGCCTCATACAAATGGCTCCAAACGGTTTTTTTCAATGTCTAACTCCTAAGCAATCCACACAGTATTTCCTTGGTGGTAGACTTGACGATTTCCTTTACTTTATCTTTACTTTTACTTTATCCACGTTTGATACCAATATTACCGAAATACTGGCCTGGTATTCTCTGCAGCATGTGCGCATGCTCCAGCAATCACAAAACAATATGACCAATTTTTTGACCACGAAATCTTATCTTTTTAACGCCATCTATTGTACCTGATGAACCTGTCGAGTAATTGATACATCTAGTAGAAGTTTCCCAAACATTTGGTTTGGTTGTATGTAGTGAGCGTAAACTTAATGAATGTAAGAAGCTCTCTCAAGAGAAATTTTTTATTTTTATTTCTACTCTGATGCCACACTTCACACTTCAGTTTAATCCTTTACCAAGTCCAAAGCCGCACTTTTAAGTTCCAATCAATTCAGATAGACTGGCATTGATTTTTCACATATCACTCTCGACACAACTCTATATGCGATGAGAAAATGATCGAATATCACGATAGTTGTTTAACGCACTTGAATAGCTTCCTTTCAAAAAAGGATATAATTCGATTCGATTCACGATTTATGTTGAAAAGCTGCTCATTATAATGCCACGTTTGTGGCTGCTAGGATATCATCGTTGCCGCCCAAATTGGCACCGTAACATTACGTTTGGTTTATCCCACAGCGCCAGTTCTGCTTACCTAATGTGGCCCACTAAACAAATTATATCGCAACTATAATCTTCGTACTAAGAACTGCTAGGTTGTTACTCATTTAAAGAATGAGATAGGTTAAGGTCGCTTTGACACTAAGCCCTCTAATGATTCTTTGATCTTCTTAAGCCACAATACTGCTATTATGATCTGGTTTTGACCCGGTGATGAATAGTATGTCATCGTCGAATGTGATGCCATCCGAAATTAGCTTATATAAATGTTCTCTCCATAACCGCAACACAATTTCTTATAGGAACGGAACCATAATTCCATAATCTTTAGAATAAAATTTCCAGGCTTCACTTCTATAGCTATACCTTCTTTTCTCAACTTTGAAAAACATAGTCTACCTCCCCTTTCCTTTTCGTTAAAATTTTCCCTCACTATACGTGTTACAATTAAATATATATATAAAATAGAATTGAATTTTCTACACAACAAAAAAATGAAATATATTGATTAAAAAAATAGTATTTGAATTTCTTATAGTAGCACAATTAGTGCGCCACCCCATATTTTAACGGTATTTAATCATAGTTTTTCTCTACATTGAATTTGTTTAAGAAAATAACTGCCGGTAGAACGGATTACATTTAACTTGTATCCTTCTAAATTGTCATAATTCATAATACTTTTCACGTTTATCAGGTGTTACTTCCTTGTAGTTAATATTCCATTATTTACCGGCAGAAATTGGAATAAACCCCACCGCTTTATTTATTTCCTTTTTGTTTGTACTTCAAGGTTCTTGGTAATAGGTTTATAGACCTTTTTTCCTATACGCGTACATCTACCTTTCTTCACTTCTCAGTAATACATTAATACATATATTTAAGGGGTGGCCCAATTAGCGGTTTACTTTCAAATCATGTGTTATGTTAACATTGGAAACTGTTTTCCGTCCAAAATATTGACAAGAACATAGTATGGTATCACTATAGTATCCATTTATTACTACTATTATCCGCCGGTCTGGCAAGGCTGTTAGCTGTTAAATACCTGTCATCTGAAGTGTTATTTATTTAGTGAAAGGTTTGCGATTTACGAATATGGATAGTTTAACAACCGAAGAACGCATAAAAATAGTTAAAACTTACTACAAAAGTGGTGATTCAAGCGTGGGCACTTTTTGTGCATTACGGGGTGATTATGGTCGTCATAATCGAAGGAATTGTCAAGGTTATAAAGGAATTTGAAGAGACTGTGGTCAGGCCTTCTGTTCGCTTCTGTTAGTGAAAGTGTGGCAGATAATCCGAATTTGTCGATTCCATCAATATAGAGTCCAATCCAGGCAACAATTAAAGCCGGCTGCAACAGATTTTTAATATTGATTTATCGAGCAAAATTTTCTTCAGCGATGAAGCTCATTTCTCACTCAATGGTTACGTCATCAAGCAAAATTGCCTCATGAGGGGCTCGAAGAACCCAGAAGTGATTGTGGAAAAACTACTGGATCCGGAAAAAAGTGACTATTTGGTGCACATTATGGCCTGATGGTGTCATTGGGCAGTATTTTTTCGAAAATGACGCTGGAAGATCGACTGCTGTAACCAATCTAGAGGCGGTCATTTAAATGACATTGGGTTTCGTTCGTAATGGCAAGATCCAAGCATTATAATGAAATAACAGTTACATCGAAATCATAGCTTTAAGTGTGTTTTATTTAACTTTACTTTTGAAATCGAAAAATGAATAACCCTATACAAATAAAATGTTTCATGAACTGAATCAAAATCAAAATAGTTTGTAGTTTCATTTTTTATGTATGAAACGGAAACAGAATTCAACACAATTTTGATTAAGTTTTCAGAATAAAAAACAACAAAAATTGTTCATATTTTTGTTTAGCTTCCAGGAACTGAAATAAATCAATACAATTTTTGTAGCTGATTTCATTTTGGTGACGGTCCTTGGTCAGAACTCAAATATTTAAGCTTTGACTCTGTGAAATTGCACACAAATTAGCCAAGCTTAGAAAAAATTACAGATTTCTTTCCACTATTTTCCATAGCATCCCTGTGCCTCGTGAATCGATCAATGGTCTTGATTCAACGTATTCAAAATATCTATCACTCGAATAGACAAAGTTCTCCTTTGTGCCCAGTAGCTCAAAAATACTGTATGAAAATCCTATGAAAGTTCAACTTTGTAAATTTCAACCCTTGTGGCTAAAACAAATCCATGCAATTAGCAGGTGAACAAGGACCGTGGAAAATCTCCCTAATTGGAAGTTGAGAACGAGCGGCCAAATGGTCACACACACAATTTCTCGCCACAGAACTAAAAGTTAAACAATTTCACATTTGTGGGGCCCCCCTGAGTGACACAATTTCTAAACTTGTATGTTCATAGACAGACGAATTGGCTGTGCGCTTGGTGGAGCAGAGCCGCATTGGTCGTAGACAAGTAAATAAGTAAATAATTAAGCGGTATATCCACAATAACATTTTCACTTGATTTGGCCAAACAGCATTATTAACAACTGGTCGATCTTGTCTGATATGAGTTAATGATTGATGGATAGTTAAACACGACAGACGACCCAAATTTTTATGTAATGCAATAAATTAACAGGCGGAAAACCGGAACGTGTTACTCATATCCATAAAATGTAGACGATGACGATGATGGTACTGATGATGGCCATGACAATGGCGTTGATCCATTCAGCCAGCCAATCATCCAACTATCCGTCCAGCAAGATCCATCTTGCACGCAAACACTCATTACATGCACATACTCGTACATAATTACATATGTACGTATGCTATTTTATGTTTTTTCTTGTTTGTCATTTCTTTTACCACTTCAGGGAAAAGTCACTGCGTTATGTAAGTTATTTTCTACTTAAATTTCGATTTTTTTTTTGTTTTTTTTTTTACCTAAAATGAAACACTTTTTTTGTGAAAATATGTAATGCCAAAAAAAAGTTCAGCAACTTAAGACCGAAATTTCACTTTTCACTCCCAAACTAATAAACTTGGCTAAAAAGTGACTAACAAAGCGTTGACGTTAACGGCTTTGGCGGCGAGCGAACACAAGGCACACACGTTAAGACGCTTCGCGTCGAGAATTAAAACTAATTCGAAAAGTTACTATCAAACGCTGATATTGACGGTCCAAGTCATTGTGAGCCTGGATTTCGATAGCGTTGTTGTTGTTTATGTTAAAGAAGAAATCACCGTCGATCACAAACGACGCCGGTTTGAAATCATGCAAGTCTCTTCGAACCAAACTCAACGTCTGGTGGTGAATGTTAATTCATTGATCAACATCTGACTGGCTGTCTGCTTTCCATGCTTTGATCTTCTTTTTCGTCATGTATTGCGGTTGTCGTATCATACAAGTTCGTTGTGCAAACAAGTTGCTGATTAGCGAAGAAGAAATGAACTTACGCTTTGTTCGTTTTCCATAACAATGCTCTGGTTGTGGGTAACGGGTCGTCTTATGGACACGTCCGAAAAGGGGAATATGCCACCTCTAGTTAGTCGCTTGAATTTGACCATCTTAAAGTAAGCCAATACTTATTCAAACCGTAACTCTATTAAAGACGCCATACATTGCTAAACGGAACATGTGTACGTTAAGTAGCGCTTGCAGTGTTGCCACAACATTCAACAGAAATAACTTAGATGTTGTGTATTAATTAAGATTATGCAAAAGATTTATTGGTGTTGGCCTCAAAGCATGATCCAGGTCACTCTTTATAGGGTCGCCTATACACAAAAACAAGTTCAATAGCATGCCATAATTGGGAACATGGGAGAGATTTCAGCATTCCACATTCAGACTCAGTAAAGGGAACCTTCAATTCAACGGTGATACTAAACGCTTGTTTGAGGAACTTTAAGCTAGACTTGTAGTTTTCTCGACTACTTGAACTGCGCACAAACAGACATCGATGCCGTTCCAATAACGGCTGAATCGAGGAGTTGAAATTACGATCGTATAAACGAAAGACGCGTGCACTAGCCATTGCGCCATTGACGACCAAATTTTGATGCAATACCATTTCCCCCCACTTTAATGTGGCAACTCCTTCATGAATTTCATTACAATTTCAATTTGGTTTGCTTTTATAATTCATTTATGCCACTTGGCCATTGTGTAAATTGTGGCATACAATTTTTGCGTCTAATAAAAAAGAATGCAACAAAACAACAATCGCAATTTGCCATTATTATGTAGCCACTTTGTAAAATGAACTCATTTCGCATTGTCTCATTCGCTCAATTTAACGATCGCTAATTTTTGCAAGGTAAATCCAATTCGGAGGATGCACTAAACTAAGAAAATACTGAATAATTACAAAATAAAACTAACAAAGAAATAATTAATGCTGGGTGAATGTTCCAAATTATTCCATTCCAATTATTCCGCTCATCTAGTATTATAAATATTAGCCTTTTATGAATTTCCAATAACCAAACCCACTATTTGGCCGATTCCTTAAAGAAGTATTAGCATTGTATCCCCTCTCTACCAACAGCCATCGTATATTGTTTATAATTCCGAAAAATTTTAATTTTCTTGAAATTATTTCGGTCTAATACGTGACAATTTTTTCCCCGCTGAAGTAACTACGCTAATATTCAGGACTATGGACCAGCATGTGGGCCTTTCTAAAACGCACTTTTCTCATTTATAATACAGGATAATTCATTTAGTGGTTTCAAAACCGTCGGTCTGGCATAACACAGGATTATCCACATAGTGGTCGGTATGGCAAGGCTGTCAGCTGTTAAATACCTATCATCTGAAGTGTTGTTTATTTAGTGAAAGCTTTGGCATTTACTAATATGGGCTGTTTAACAGCCGAAGAACGCATAAAAATAGTTGAACCTACTACTAAAACGGTGATGAAACCGTAGTCACTTTTCATGCATTACGGGGCGATTTGAATCGTCACAATCGACCTATTGAAGAAATAGGCAAAATTATAAAAAAATTTGAGGAAATTGTGGTCAGGCCTGTGCATTATATCGATGTACACACTGCCGAAAATATCGCTTCTGTTAGTGAAAATGTGCCAGATAATCCGAATTTGTCGATTCCACGGCGTTCTCAGCAATTGCGCCTGTGTTACGGCCCATTATGGCGTATTTTTCATTTGGATTTGCACCACCATCCATATAGCCGGTTGACCATTCACAACGCCGTAAATATGCTGATTGGATGCTACAGCAACAGGCTTTAAATGCTGATTTTTCGAACAAAATTTTCTTCAGCGATGAAAGTTCATTTCTCACTCGGTGGTTGCGTCAACAAGCAAAATTGTGGTATATGGGGCTCGGAGTACCCAGAAGTGATTGTGGAAAAGCCATTGCTTCCTGAAAAAGTGACTGTTTAGTTCACATTATGATCTGGAAGTGTCATTGGGGTGTATTTTTTCGAAAACGACGCTGGAGGAACCATTACCGTTAACTCAAAATGCTATAGCCGTATGATAACCGATTTTTTTTTATCTGTAATTGAATTTTATGTATTGGACGATTTGTGGTTTTAACACGACGGTGTCATGAGCCACGCATTTCGACTGATATTGGCTTTATTGCATGAGAAGTTTCCAGAAAGCGTGATTTCACGTTATGGCGACGCCAATGGCGATTTGACTCCGTTAGAGTTTTTTTGTGGGGCTACATCAAAGACCGTGTTTACGCGGATAATCCCCAAACGTCGGAACGTTTGAAAACCATTATTCGTCAAGTTATTGCCGATACATTGCCCGAAATGTGCGAAAAAGTGGTCGGAAGCTACCTTAAAAAAATCCACTGCTGCGGTAATTTTAATGGCATTCTTTTCGTGCACAATGAAATAAAAGTTTCATCGAAATCATAGCTTTAAGTGTGTTTTATTTAGCTTTACTTTTGAAGTTTTAAAATGGATAACCCGATAATAAAATATACCTTCCAAGATAGTCATATACTTGATCCTCTAATAAAATTTCCAGGATTTTAGAAAGGGCAGATAATATGGATATAGGCCGATAATCAACGCAGTTATGGACAGATGTGTGTTTTTTCTTATAGGTATCAACATAGCTATCTTCAAGTCCGACGGAAAATGGTAAGTTGTTATAATCGTATTAATTAAATGAAGAATGGGGCAACAAAGAGATGGTAAAATTAATTTAATAAATTTGATGGTTATGGCATCATTAGAAAGTTTTAAATCTGCTCTTTTACAGAATTTGTTTTTCTTTTTTTTATAAGAATCTAGCCGACCTCTTCTGACACCCCTCTCACCTTTGCACCAATGGAAAGGTCGTCGGATAGAGGACGTTGAGGAATTAGTTCACTTGACTGAAATTTCTGCATTGGTTCATAACTTCACGAAGGCTTTTATGAAACAAAACCCCTCTGTCGGTCTGCGTTCATGCAACAAATCACCATAATGATTCATGCGTAACATTTCCTTCGGTAGGCGGCAAACTTCTCACAATTTTGCTGCTGCCTGCAAACGCCCTGGCAAAAGAAACAAGAACACAGTACAACAATTATCACCCTCTTAATTGTGATAGAAAATTAAAGCACAAATTAGTTAAAATATTACAGCATGAAGAAAAAAAACCCAGAATCTTTTGTTGTCACCTCGTCAAGACTGCAGATGTGAGTGCCGGTAAGTCGGTCTTGCTAGAAAAAGTCATTATGAATGAAAATGAAATGAAAAGTTTCCGATCCCCTGGCCACCTCTGCCTCAAATACCCGCAATCATTCTTTTATTTCGCTCATTCACCTGTTTCAGGTGGCGGTGCTGGCTAGCTGTTCCAACGAAATGTTAATTAACCGTGATATTTGTATGCTGGCAGTTGTCACCATTCACGTTGTTGTTGGCATCACTAGGTTGGATGGGGTTGGTCCGTCGGTTGGATCTGTTGCTTTGTTGGTTGGATTGGCAGTTAAATGAAAACATTTATTTGCCTTCGTTTTCGTTAAGGTTTTAAGTTTATTTTTGGCCTTTGTGCGTTCTGTCTTTTTTCTTTTTTTTTTCTTTTTGGTAAATAATAAATTTAGCTTTGGGGAAAGTGTTTTTTTTTTCAACATTTTTGTTTCTTAATATTTTCATGTTTGTATTATGGTAAATAACACACATAACCGTTGTTTTTGTTGGCATTCTTTGGTCGTTAATCATGACCACTTACGATATAATAAATTTGGATATGAAGTTTGATGCATATAAGTTCGCAATACTCGTATGTGTTGAAAGCGCATTATTCAACTATTTGATTATTCATTATCATATCATAGTTTTCCCCTATATTGAACTTCTTTTGGGAAATACCTGTCGGATTACATTCAACTCATATCCTTCCAATTTGTCATAATTCATAACACTTTTCATGTTTATCAGGTGTCACTTCCTTGTAGTTATTATTTCATTGTTTACCGGCAGAAGTTGAAATAACCGCCACCGCTTTATTTATTTCCCTTTTGTTTGTACTTCAAGGTTCTTGGTAATGGGTTCATAGACATCTTCTCCACATACTTGTACATCTAGCTTATTTCACATCGCAGTAATTCATTAATACGTATACCGAGTCATCCATTTTTCGGTTTCAAAAGTAAAGTTAAATAAAACACACACGAAGCTATAATTTCGATGAAACTTTTACATCACAATAAGGCTTGGACCTTGCCATTATGTACGAAATACAATGTCATTTAAATTACCATCTCTGAATTGGTTGCACCAGTGGATCCTTTTCAGCTAGCTTTCGACCACTTTTCGCATATTTCAGTCAGTATCTCGGCGATAACTTGATGAATGTTGATTTTCAAATGCTCTAACGTTTGGGGATTATCCGCGTAAACACCGTCTTTGACGCAGCCCCACAAAAAAAAATCCTAAAGGCATCAAATCGCATGATCTTGGTGGTCAATTGATGTTGCCAAAACATAAAACGAACTTCTCATGCAATAAAGCAAAAAACAGTCGCATTGCGTGGCTTGCGGTACTGTCTTGTTGACACCACATATCGTCCATTTCATAATCTTTAATTACAGGCCAAAAAATGTCGGTTGTCATACGGCCATAGCGCTTTGAATTTGAATGCAGATTATCCGCCACACTTTCAATAGCAGAAACGATATTTTCGACAGTGCGTACACTGCGATGATGCACAGGGCTGACTTCATCTGTGACGTTTCCAGTCTCTCCAAATTTCTTTATAATCTTGTCAATTCCTTCAACAGAAGGTTGATTATGACTACCATAATCAGCCCGTAATCCACGAATCACCACTTTTATAGTAAGTTTTAACAATTTTCTTGTTAAACGATCCACATTCGTAAATAGCCAACTTTCAATAAATAAGTAACACTTCGAATGACAGATACTTAACAGCTGATAGCCTTGCCAGACGCATAACCGAGTATTTAACGGGTGGGCTACTTAGCGGTTTCATTTCAAATTATATGTTATGTTAACAGTGTAAATTGTTTTTCGTCAAAATTATTGACAAGAATACAGTATGATATCACTAAAATATATATAATAAAGGCTATTTTTCGTAAAGTTCAATTAACTGTAACGCTGACTTTAAATGTCGATTTTAAAAAAATTTATGTTCACAATTTATGACGTCATTTAACAGGTACCATTTAAAGTGCTACAAACACAAAACGTAATAACTTTTTTTCTGTAAGAAATTGTAGTTGTTTTTTTTTATTTGGCAGGTTATTATTTATACGAGGATTTATTAAAATTAATGTTTGGGATACCTTAAAGAGGATTTGGATACTGCAGCGGTTCTATGCTTTGCAGTCTTTCATTTCCTTCCAAAGGAAATTTAGGCGGGAGTTTGACGTAATTTCCCCGAGTAGGTGGATCATTATGAGGTGGGTAAAAAACGTGTTTGCCGAACTTGGAAACATCGCACAAAGATCGTACCATCGAGATCCCAGTCTTCGGGTTCAATACACAATTGCAACTGTATTATCGTCAATTCAAGCAAATCCATGCGTTTTGACAGGTAACTTATCGGCGCAAATTTTAGTTAGCAGACAGACGTTCATTACAACGGATAATTCATGATGACTTAAAATTGTTTCCGTACAAAGTCTAAATTACAAGCAAGTCAAACCCTCTAGATTTGCCCATTCGCCTGGAATTTTGCAAATATAAAAAAAGACTAAAACGGCCAAATAAGACAACAACTTGATAAATTGCTTGTTTACGTGTGATGAGGCACATTTTGATCTAAACGGCAATGTAAACAAGCAAAATTACAGTATATGGAATGGATCTAATCCAGAAATACTAATCTAAATCTAATCCAGAACTGCACCCAGAACGAGTCATTGTTTGATGCGCAGTTTCATCAGGGTGCACTGTGGGGCCAGTAACAGCCAATGAGGACCGTTATTTAAAGATGTTGAAGGAATTTTCTTTTTTATCCAAAAATGTTTCGATGACGTATCGATTTCAACAGCATTTGGTTTCAGCAAGATGGAGCAACAGCATACATAGCCAGACGGTTTATGGCGGAGCTCCAACGAAAATTCCCAAACAAATTAACATCCAGAAACTCCATTTTCCACTGACCCCAAGGTCACCTGACCTGACTGTATCAGACTTTTTTTTTATGGCAAAAGGTGTACAAAATGAAATCGAGGAATTTGACTGAACTAAAACAGTCTATTAAAACAATAATTGAGGCGATGTCGCAATGAATACAATTTTGATCAGGTGCCACATATGCGTAAATGAGTACGGAGGTAATTTACGGTCTATCATCTTCAAAACCCACTAGTTATATAAAATAAAATTGAATTTTCTATACAATAAAAAAAAAGAAATGAAATGAAATGAAAAAAAAAATTTTTTTAATCTCTTATCGTAGTACAATTGATGCGCCGCTCTGTAGCTTACAACAAATTTTCGCTTCCCATAAAGAATACATGGTTATCAGTTGAAATTTTCGGCAACTTTTCATTTGGGCGGTAGGCAGCTCATCACGACTATAGGTATATACTATTTCAGATGTTAGAGGAATATTTTTATAGGGACGTTTGTGACACCGTATATAAAGGGTTTCGCGTTTGTCTCCCCCAAAAATATAATACATTTTAATACAAGCCCAAGTCCACCAAGCTACTGAAATTTTAGGCTCTTGAAATTTTCAACAAGTTTTTATTTAGGCGGTGTGCAGCTCATCATCAAATTTTTGAATGCTATTACTGATATGTTTGTGTCACACAATATAAAACTTTTTGCTTTGTTTTCTTACGAAAATTTATGTTTAAATTAAGGATTTACAATTTACGCAGTAAAGTAAATTTTTCGACATTTCGTCATTTTCGAATTCATGACTTATGACTTTTTTAACTTTTTCAAAATTATGAAAAGTCTATTTTTCAACTTTTCGGCATTTTCAGATAAATGAAAAGTCAATTCCCACTTTTCCAATTTTTACTACAAAAACTCGATCGGACGAAATTCGTTTTGTAGAACCTTAGTTTAATTAACTGTTGCTTGTTGAAATGTTTACTGTATTTTAAGCAAAAGAATTTCAAATGTTTGAAAACATGCAAATTGAGATATTTTCAAACAATTTTCCAAAAGCTATTTTCTGTGTAGACATACTATAGTGGCGTACTAACCTTAACCACAGAAACGTTGGTAAATAAAATCGACCAAATTTATCAGATTGGAAGCAAAATATAAAACTCTATTGCTATGATTGAAATATTTATTAGCTAATTGTAAAATATTTATTAATTTATAAAGTGTAAATAGCAGAAATTTTAACCATCAAGCTGTGTAGTAAAAAGAAATTCATTATTTTTGCACGACATTGAAAGTTTTATTTAGCATAGTTAGAATGATACGATTCAGATGAAATATGCGCCGTTTTGCGATAACTTGTTGCCAAATTAAAGATAGCTCGATTATGATTCTTTGATTATGATTCCCAATTGGCAAAGAACTGAGACAGCCGATTTTCATCATAGACCATAGACAGGTTTGCCAGTTGGTGCCAGATCCAGATGCCAGAGCTTATGGTGAATGGCTATCATCGTATATGTCCTGACGTTGTCCTGATGGAACACAATTACTCTCCTAATGTCCAAATCTGGCCACTTCTGAGCGATTACTTCCTTCAAACGGTCCAATTGTTGACTATACATATTCTAATTAAGAGTTTGGCGCAGAGAAACAGCAACGTAACACGCAGCAATATCTTCCTGACCATCCTAGCTTGAACACCATTTGAGCAGCCTCATCGTGATTCGACAACTACCGTTTCGTCGCCAGCCACCATCTGCTTTAGTAATAAGTCGATTTTGTTGAGATTCAGCGGCAATTTTTGATAAAGCAGTTCGGTATAAAACATTCCATTTGAAATACAAAATTTTAAACAAATGGTTTATTCGAAATTTTTATCCATTGTAAAGTTCCACAAACACACTCGAAATAAAGTGACAAAATCGAGCTGTTTAAACAAACTAAATGAAAGATCACGCTCATTCATTGCCTCATCCCCGGCATGTTCTTTTGGCAGAATAGCCTGTGAAAAGTTTCAAACTGATTGCTACCAAACTTCGAAAAGGTAAACATTTAAAGCATCAAAGAGAAAAAGATAGAAGAAAAACTTCTAAAATCGAATTTGCTACAATTTAGCCAACTTACTATAATTTCAGCCAATTATAAATAAATTTTCTTAGCATTACGAATATGCATTCGCACCCATCAAAGCCTGGCATTGATCATAAACGGAATTCCGTTGGGTCAATTTTGCCTTTATCCCTACTCGGAAAAATATCAGAGTAGGATAATATAGAACGAGAGTATGGAAATAGAACAGAAAATAACTGAAGTTTATTGAAATTCATTTTATTGCGATTTCTAATTAGCCTAAACAATTATCAGAATATTAATTCCGTCTTTAGGTAAAGGAAAATGTGTCCAATGTTTCCAACTCAGAAAATAACTGAAGTTCATTGAAATTCATTTTATTGTGATTTCTAATGAGTCCAAAAAATTACCAGAACAATAATTCCATCTTTAGGTAAAAGAAAATGTGACCAATGTTTCCAACTCTGTATTATAACCAATTTTCCATTTAAGATCAATTTTTTAAAACAGAATGGAGACGAAAAAATTATGCAAACGGATCAATCTTACTCGTAGTTTTATAAATATGGCTTTTTACAAAGCCGAGAAAAATTAAAAAAAAAAGTCATTTTATTAAACATTTTGAATGGTTTTGTTAATCAAAATACTCTCATTTAGTATGGTGACAGCTTGGGCGAATAATTTTGTTCCTTAATTCTGTGATGTAGGGTAATCGGAAGGACTGCTCTTGCCGATAAAACAATAACATCAAAAAGAATTATTGATTCAAATTTATGTTGAGAAGAGACCGCTAAATGTCTCACCCTGCACATGCAGCATTTAAGCAATTTTATGTACCCACACCAACCGATTTGCTTAATGCCTCCTTCATCGCACGTGCTAATTGCACCCACAGAGAGCGTACAAGTGTTCGGCAACTACTGTGACTCCTCCTTTGTTTACTTGGGGGTCTGGAGTTTGTTTTAGGAGTTATCACCACATAAATCTTGATTTGATTTTTCGAAACAAGAATTTCGTTTGTCATTTCATTGCATGCGAATCGTAAAATCTCTACTCCTGTCATAAGAATGTCTGCGAAACAAAGAACGTGGAAATTTCAATTACAGTCGAACAATTACTTGCTTCAATGAAAATGCATTTTCTTTATCGGATAGCATTTTTCTTCTTCTGCCACACAAAATGTACTTATGACATCGATACTTCCATGTTATTTGTAATGCAAACATTGTTTCAACAGGAGTAGAGAAATAACAATTCAATTGCAGTTTAACGGCACAAAACACTTCTTTGTTTCGAATATCAAATTAAGATTTACGTGGTGATAATTTATATAAGAAAAAAGCTACAAATCATCACTTTAAATGTTTTCTAATCAGGTCTCAGATATCAGCAATATGTTTTACTTCAAGATTTGCTACACACAAAACACTCGTAATAATATTGTTTCAAATTAGAATCTCACTTCTGAATTTAGATAAATATTAGGTTCAGAAAATTAAATAAAAATGTTAAATATTTACTTAATAAATCGAGGGCAATGCACAAAAGTAGTTTAGCCCCATTAACCGTTACGTACTTCGAAGAAGAGACAAAAAATGCCTATGACGGCATATTTCTATAAAAGAAAAATCTGTTATGGCAAATTTACATACGGAAAATATTTATGAAGAGATTTTCCTATACGAAAAGTATCTATAAGAGAAGTTTTTTATATTAGAGTCTCTTCGAATCCACTCTTCTCTACGTAAAGTGTCTACGAAGACGCTTTTGATATAGAAAAGTCTCTACAAAACCACTCTACGAAGACACTTTTCTATACGAAAAGTCTTTACGAAAACTTTTTTCTATACGAAAATTTTTTACGAAGACACTTTTCTATACGAAAAGTCTCTACGAAGACACTTTCCCATACGAAAAGTCTCTACGAAGACACGATTCTACACGAAAAGTTTTTACGAAGACACTTTTCTATACGAAAAGTCTTTACGAAGACACTTTCCCATACGAAAAGTCTCTACCAAGACACTATTCTATACGAAAAGTCTCTACCAAGACACTTTTCTATACGAAAAGTCTCTACCAAGACACTTTTCTATACGAAAAGTCTCTACCAAGACACTTTTCTATACGAAAAGTCTCTACGAAGAAACTTTTCTATACGAAAAGTCTCTACGAAGACACTTTTCTATACGAAAAGTCCTTACGAAGACACTTTTCTATACGAAAAGTCTCTACGAAAACACTTTTCTATACGAACAATCTCTCTGTACGAAGACACTTTTCTATACGAACAATCTCTCTGTACGAAGACACTTTTCTATACGAAAAGTCAATTTTCTATCCAAAAAGTCTCTACGAAGACAATTTTTTATACGAAAAGTGTCTACAAAGACACTTTTCTATGAGAAAAGTCGCTATGAAGATACTTTCCTATGCGAAAAGTCTCTACGAAGACACTTTCCAATACGAAAAGTCTCTACGAAGACACTATTCTATACGAAAAGTCTCTACCAAGACACTTTTCTATGCGAAAAGTGACACTTGAAAAGGAGACACTTTTCTATGCGAAAAATCTCTACGAAGACACTTTTCTATGCGAAAAGTCTCTACGAAGACACT
>JAHXMU010000375.1:146239-205178 GCA_019455685.1 Philornis downsi | reverse complement strand
TCTCTACGAAGACACTTTTCTATGCGAAAAGTCTCTACGAAGACACTTTTCTATGCGAAAAGTCTCTACGAAGACACTTTTCTATGCGAAAAGTCTCTACGAAGACACTTTTCTTTGCGAAAAGTCTCTACGAAGGCACATTTCTATGCGAAAAGTCGCTATGAAGATACTTTCGAAGACACTTGGTTATGCGAAAAGTCGCTAAGAAAACAATTTTCTATGCAAAAAATATCTAAGAAGACAATTTTCTATACGAAAAATCTCTAAGAAGACAATTTTCTATACGAAAGGTATCTACAAAAACACTTTTCTATACTGAACTACTTTTCAAAAGGATTAGTCGTTTACCCAAACTTGGATTAATCTATTATGTGGGGTCTATATCAAGATAAGTATCAATATTGTTGATTTTGGACCAAACGAAGGATACATGGCAACTTTAGCTAAAATCGTATGCGTTGTCAGATGGATAGCTCTATATATTTTATAGTGGTCTAACTGTGATATTTCCGGGTTACAAATATCATCATAAATTCAATATATTAAGGACCGCAAACTGGTGTACTAAATAATGAAAGAATCTCTGATAAAATATATCTCTTGTACTCTACCACATACATACGTCGTTGTGGTTCAGGATGTATTGAGTTTGCATTCAGAAATATTGGAGTTGGACTATAGAAAATATATGCCGATCGACTCTAACATCATTTCAGTGATATTGATAAAGTCAAAATGACGTTACACATTTTTGTTGCTGGCAATGTTTACGAATGATTGGGTGGTAAACTGGTTATGTTTAAATGCGAAATTTTTTTAGTTTTTACATTTATACTATATTTGGAATCTATACGTGAACCGGTTTCATTTTGAAAATGAAAACGGCCATTTCCAAAACTAAGGAGTGGTCGAATGCAAAAATTTTGTAAAAATTAAATTAGCATTTTCTAAAGATTTCATATTGATGTTGTTATACCTATCGGAATCTAAGAATGATTGAGAATATCTGCCAGGTGTTCACTTACCTAATTCAATCGTAATTGGTCATGGGATCGAGATGTACTAACATTCATGTTCCGATTTGTCAGAATAAAGTCGTGAAGATTTGCAACCGCTTTTTGACCGTTATTATTATTCGATCGGAAGGAAAGCATACAATTTGAGATAAAATACAGTATTGCATTATTTCTGCAACATGGAGATCTACAGATCTGCCTTCTCAATATCAGTATCTGCATTCTCACGTGGATAATATAAATGAAACAACTTTTATTTTGACGATTATGTAAAAACATATTTTTATATCTTAAGGGCCATAACTCTTGATTTTCTTATAAAGAAATGTAATTATATCATAATTGACATCCTCAATGATGTCTTCGGGAAGCTTCTGCAACATCCTATCCCAGTTCGCCACAACTGATGGGTATTTCATCGGCGGCACTTCCAGCTTTGCGGGATTTTTCGAGACGTTGCCACTTTCAGGGCGTTTGCGCGGGTCGGTTGCAACTCGACGCTAAAAGAAAAAATATTTTTATTCATAAATATTACCCTGACACTAAAAACATTAAATTATGCGAACAGCGGCCAACTGTTAATACACTCACTAATGAATAGTTTGCTGGATCTGAGGACAAAGCATCTGACGTTGCATTCGTTGACGTGGGTACAGGCGTTTTCTTTTTTAGAGGTTCGGGGGAGGGTGGGCTAAACACAGATAGAAATTTGTGGAAAATGTTAATTAATTAAACATAACATAATTTAAAGAGAATTACTATGCGAAATGAATGAGGTTTATGATAAAGAATTATGAAATATATCACAAAAAGAGATGTAAACATTTGGTAGAACTAAAGCACGAGAATTAGAAGCAATAAATCTAATACGTGTTATACAAATACTATAATAAAAAATTAAAAAAAAATATTTCACATTTTAAACGATAAACTTCTAAAAGAAGGTTAAAAAGTTGAGTTCGGATGATTTGAGCTTCTCTTTTAAATATAAACTTAAAAAAATCAAACTTAGAATTAAAACGATAAATAAATTATATAAACAAAAATTTAATTTGTACGCTACATTTTCTAACGAAAATAGAAAAAAATTTTTTTTTTTTATAAGAAAATTCTCAAACAATTTAAATTTAAAATAATTAATTAATTTTTTATAAGAAAAGTCCAAAAAAAATTGCAGTGTTTTCTTTTAATTTTCTTTTAAATTTATAAAATTATTCAAATAACTTAAATTTTAAATGTTTTTCATATCATTTGAAAATTTGGCACACAATTTAAATTTTTTACTGGCAAATTTTTTAAAGGAAAAAAGACATAAGAAAACTTTAAAACGTTTCAAATTTAAAGTTTTAATTTAAGTTTCTTTGAAAAAATGGTTTCATATCTTCCGAAAAATCTAATTGGTTTCAAATTTGGGAAGAAAAGGCAAGACCGATTTGTATTCTTTAGGTTTTATATTTTGCTTTGACAGCGTCTTCGGTTTCACAAACTAAAAAAATTGTGATTAATGAAGGAAGTTATGGAAATTGAAATCGATTTTTTTCTGAAATATACCAATGTAACGGAAATCCTTTCAATTATCGTGTTTGGAAACAAGTGAAAATAGTATTTTGCATGCGCCGTAAAAAAAAACTACTAACAAACACAACTTTCTCATCTCTGATAAATACTGTCAAAAATCTCTCATAATTAATCTCATATCTCATATAGGCATAATTGCCTTTCTGCCTCCTGAATACAACGCTGTGTGTTTGCCATCAACAACACCGACACACGCATCAGCTGTTGTTGAATGTCATTTTTAACACAGCAAAAGAAAATTGGTTTATATAGTGTCTTTAGCCGAATTTGTTGTGTAGACAAAGATTGTGGGGAAGGAGTTTCCTATTAGAGCTTCTAAAATATTAGAAATTTAAGAGATTTCCCGACAAGAAACGTAACAATGCTTGCCAATTGTGCAGCTAAAACCTTGCAATATGTGGTAAGTACCAAGAGGACTCAACATTACAGCAACATTTGTAGTATCAACAAAAATGTTATGTAATTTTAATATTATTAATATCAAAAAATTAGATAAATTACTGAGAATGGTATAATAAAATACTTTTTCTTACAGCGCGGCAATGTTCGTGCCATTGCCACAACGGCCATGCAGCGCAGCGACAACTTGTTTGTGCACCGCGATACCCCTGAAGATAATCCCGACATCCCCTTCGAATTCACACCGGAAAATAAAAAGGTAACTACGTAGGAGAAGGAAGAATCAGTCAAAAGGAAAATGTTTTATGTCCTAAAATGCGTATTGATTTTATAGTTCTCAAAAAAATTGAAGTATTGATATGAAAAAATTGTTCATAATTTTTGATGAAATATTCCTCCTTTCCTAGCTAAAAATTCTTTTTTCCCTTTACATACCAAATGTTATATTATTTCTTCCATCCAAACAAAGAAGATGGCACATATTTTTCTTGTACAATTATGGCTTTTGCATTCCCAAACATAAAATTGATACCAACCTATGAAATTGATGTCTACTTGCCATAGAAAGTCATGATTTTTAGATGAAAAAGGGTGGCACACTTATTATTATTTATTTTAAATGGTAATTTTGAATCTAATGAAGCAATTTATAGAAAACACGCTCCCATTTCATTTCAATTGGAGGAGAAATGCCCTCTCTTTTGGACAGTATTGTCAGTTTTGAACAGAAAATATGCTACTTTCGGTATAGAAAAATTATTTTTATACTGCAAGAAGCAAATCTTTGTCTTACGTATCCCAATAGAGTATTCGTATTTACCAATTTAGCAAAAAGCTTCTTTGTACTTTCCTTAAGCAAAGAAGAAAACTTATTTCCTAGAAAAAAAATTACTTTCGTAATGAAATATTGGTCCTATCAAAAAGTCACTTTTTCTCTTTGTTGTTAGCTGCAAGTTATCTGCAAAAATATAGGAAATATTCTTCATTCAAAAATTGCGCTTTATTTTCTAACAGTGCTGCTCTTCACATTTTGTGAGTAGTAAATTTTCCTTATAACACGGGGAAACATGACTTTTTCCTTCTGTAGAAGGAATATAGACTCCTATACTTTTGCAGAATAAAACTCTTCTAAGAATCATCATATGACATCATTTTCCATTGATATTTTTCAACTCTAATCACATTTCTGTTTCGTCTTTTTCAGCGCGTTGATGCTATCCTCAGTATCTACCCAGAGGGCCACAAACGTGGAGCTATGATTCCTTTGTTGGATTTGGCCCAACGTCAATATGGTTGGTTGCCCATTTCGGCCATGCATAAAGTAGCAGAAATCTTGGATTTGCCCAATATGCGTGTCTATGAAGTAGCCACATTCTACACGATGTTCATGCGTAAACCCACTGGCAAATACCACATACAAGTCTGCACCACCACACCTTGTTGGCTGAGAGGCTCCGATGAGATCTTGGAAACATGCAAGGTAACAAATTTGTATTTCGTAATTTTGCTTTGGTAACGCAATAAAATGTACTTGATTTATAGAAAAACTTAAATATTGGCGTTGGTGAGACCACCAAGGACATGAAATTCACCATTTCTGAGGTTGAGTGCTTGGGCGCCTGCGTTAATGCCCCTATGGTGGCTGTTAATGATGATTACTATGTGAGTACACATTGGGATTTTAAATTTGAAAACGATTTTTACGGTACTATTTTAATAGGAAGACTTGACCGCGAAGGATATGCAAGCCATTTTAGCCGATCTTAAAGCTGATCGCGTTTCTCCTCCCGGACCACGCAACGGTCGTTTTGCAAGTGAACCTAAGGGTGAACCTACCTCTTTGTCGGAAGAACCTAAAGGTCCGGGTTTTGGTCTTCAACCTGGTCTTTAAATTAAACGAGAAAATTTGGATGGATAAATGTAGACATTTTCAAATAAAATTTAACTAGATTCTTCTGCAAGAGTTAAATGTATAAACAACTGTTATATTTAGTTTCTATATAAAAAATAGGAAAACATCTAAGGATGCAGATGCAGGGTGGATAAACTAGTAAGAACTTTCTAAATGTAAACGTGCATGAATTTCTTTTCAAACGGAATGTTTTTTCGAAAACTTAAAATAATCCTCAGGGCAATTTTTTCATATGAGATCCTTCTCAGATATTTTAACAAAACAATTATCAATTCAAATTTTTACAGGATTAATGTTACATTTTTACAGCAGGAAAAGAGAAACAAATAAATAATTGTCAATAACAATTTTCGCATAGAAAAACGCCGTCAATGACACTCGTAGACGTAATTTAATGAGGAAAATATATTCAGTGGCATATTTCTTATACAGATAAACATTGGGTCACTTCTTATGTACGAGTGCCTCCAGCGAATTTTTATTACTCCAAACTTTTAGAAAGACTGTTAACACTAAAAAATCGCCTTTCTATTGGATCAGTATTCAGAGCTATTTCCTAACAGCAGAAAGTATATTTAATTACAATTTTTATAGGGAAAGGTACCTTCAATTACAATTATTGTGGGTAGAAACATCTTCGGTAAATCTTCTCTTATAGAGAAAAATACCTCTAATATCACTTTTCTTACAGGAAAAATGTGTTCTATGACACTTTCCTGATAGAGGAATGAGTAAAAGATCTGCTTCGACCTCTAATATCACTTTTCTTACAGGAAAAATGTGTTCTATGACACCTTCCTGATAGAGGACACATTCCGTATGGGGAGAAGTGTATTCCTCTAATACCTTGCTTATGGAGAAAAGTATTTTCCACTTACACTTTTCTTATGCAAAAATTGTCTTGCTTTTACACTTTTCTTAGACATTTTTCTTATGGGAAAATTCGCCTTCCTCTAACACTTTTCTTATGGAGAAAAGTGTCTTCGTCTGGCACCTTAAAAAAATTGCCTGCCTTTAACACTTTTCTAGTGGTGCAAAAAATGCTCCTCTGATACCTTTCTTCTGGGGAATAAATTTTCTTATGGAAGAATGCTTTGACACTTTTCTTAAGGAAAAGTGTTTTCCTTTGGCACTTTTTTGTGGGGAAAGTGTCTTACTCCAACATTTCTTTTATGGAGAGAATTGTCTTCATTTCATTCTTTTTTATGGAGACGTGGGGTTTGATTTGGCACTTATCTTAATGTCTTCCCCTAACATTTTTCTTATAGAAAAATCCTCTGATGCTTTTCTTATGAGGAAAAGTGTCTTTCTACGGCACTTTTCTTATGGAAAAAAGTATATTATTTTGTTCATTCTTGTTTAGAAGTGTGATTCTTAATTGGAAGCGTCTTCTATGGAAGTTTTCTTATTTAGAAGTATCATCCATGAAACTTTTCTCATGTCTCCTATGTCACTTGTCACTATGGCGAAAAGTGTCTTATACTACACTTTTCTTATTGAGGATTATTTTCTATGACACTTTTTAATAGGAAGAAAACTGTCTCCGGTGCAGATTTTCTTATGCAGAAAGCTTTTTCAGTGACGCTTGTCTTAGACAGAGAGAAGACAGGCAAATCTATAAAAAAAAATAACTCTGGTAACTATGATTTAATAACCGCCAAAATTTGATGTGAATTGTATTTAATAGCATTCAATTGACCTCAGAGCAATACATGTTGTAGGGATCTGTTCCTTCACAATGTAATTCCGCAATTTCTTCGGAGTGTTATGTAGACGATTTTGTGAGCCATCATGTGATCGTTTGCGCTATCAAGAACAATATCAAGACATAATTTAACATATTTTGTTGGACTAGCACGCAAATTGTATATTTCTACCGCACTCGATTTCCAAAAATTGTAACTGAATATAACGAAGTCATCAATTAGCCACAAAGATTGACGATTTCGTAAAGGGTATCCAAACAAGAACCAAAAGTGTCAACTGTAAAGAGATTAATGGATACATTTGCCAAAACTGGGTCTGTTAGTGATATAAAGACAACAACGCGACCAGGTGGATCGACCGAAAATGTCGCAGCTGTACGTGATGATGTCGCTCAAACTCCATCCACCTCAATTCGACACCGAACTCAGCAAATTGATGTCTCCAAATCCACTATGCAGCGAATTTTGACGAAAGATTTGCATCTTCATGCATACAAAGTTCAATTGATTCAGGAACTGAAGCAGGCTGTGTATAGACAGCGTAGGGAGTTCGTTAATTGGGTATTGGAGAGACAACATGAAAATGCTGATTTTGCCGATAAAATCATCTTCAGTGACGTGGCCCATTTCCATCTTGATGGCTTCGTCAATAGGCACAATTGTCGCATTTGGGGTGATTAAAATCCTCGAGTGATTCACGAGAAGCAAATGCATCCTCAATGTGTCACTGTGTGGTGTGGATTTTGGGCTGAGGAATTATTGGACCTTTTTTTTATGAAAATGAGGCATGTCAAGCGCAAACAGTCAATGGTGTTCGGTATCGTGGAATGACAACCAGTTTTTTCGTGCCTAGAATTCAAGAAATGTATGTGGAGGGCATATAATTTCATACAGCCAGAGAAACAATCCAATTGCTGCATCAGTCATTTAAATCTTGCGTTCTTGTTGGGATACCCTTTACTTTTGGAGCCGTTAGAGGAGAAATTCATCGCAATAATCAGCAAAATATTCCAGTGTATGAAGAAACCATTCATGCAGCCATAGCCTACATAGTTTCTATAGTTTTGAAAGGTACTGTTTTTCATACATAAAATATTCGTGCTTCTGTCATCATTTGAATGTTTCATTTTAAAATTAAAAATTAAAAATTTGTGATTGGTTGGCAGTGACTTCTTACTCATTCCACTTTCTTTGGTGCTACTTTTTCCAATACGATAATATAATTTATGAGAAATATAGCTGAGAGCAATTTTGTTGTTAAATTCTTGTTTATAAGTTCTTTTACTATATGTAAGTTTGATTAATGCCGCTTTCTTTGAATCAAGACTATCCTTTAATCTCTTGGAAAAACTGTTCCGTACAGAATAGTAATCTATTTGCATGGTAAAATGTATTAAGAGTTGATTGGTAAATGTCAATGAGTAAAAGATCTGCTTCGACGGCATCACCCCCGGCATTAATTATATTAAATAATAACACAGGGGTCTAATTACCGCATCCGTGATCGAGTAATTATGGTCGTAATGTTTACGTTATGGATGACGGCATCCGTTTACAGGTGAGTTTCATCGGAATGGAATTTGAGTGGAAAATTTTCGAATTGTTTGCCGATTACCAACTTGTTGTCGTAATGTTACGGTCACAACTAATCGATTACGGATGCGGCAAGTAGATCCCAGTTTTGAAAGTTTTAGAGGATTGTTCATGTATTTTATTAAAACATTGTTCATATTTTGGTTGGGCTTCAAACTTTTACTCATTTAGATCTAGAAATACATATTTGTTTGTGTTAATTTTATTACTTTTGTTTTTGTTTTTCCGTTGCATATAATTTTAAAGAAATTTGTATGTTCATTTTTGTGGGCTCATTTTTCGGTTTTGTTTTTGTTTTATAACTTTATAGTTATGCTTACTTTTATTCTGATATTTTTAAAAATCGTTTGGAATTTTTTTTTGTTTTTTTTTTGTTGTTTTTTAAAGAAAAAAATATTGTGCTCCCATAATTTATTGATATTGTTGCACAGAAAATCTAATTCAATTTTAAATACACGCATCTTTATATATATACTTTGGAATTTTTACATATATATAAGTTAAGTCGTTTATTATTTCATTCACATTAAATAGAGATTTTCAGGAGGGAGTGAGGGGATGTCTTTGTAGCCAACTTGCGATCGAAAGTGAATGTAATTCTCTTTTTAGCCAGCCATTACAAACAAGCAGGCTATGCGTGAAAGGAATCCATTAACAATAAAGTAATGCTGATCCAGCAGCGCTTTTGGGCAATTAGGAACAGAAATTCACTTTCAATTGAAAGTGGCAGGAGAAGAAATGATACAACTTCACTGCCGTTAAGGTTCACACTAAGAAAACAAACCAAAGAACATGTTTTAAAACTGGTATTTGGAACGTATAGTAATTGTAATTGTTAAAATATGTAAATGTTTTTTAGCAGTTCTATAAACTGCTTAATTTATTAACAAATTAAAGCATATAAAATGAAAGGAATTTATTAACAAACAAAACAAATAAAAGGGATACACAATTATAATATAAACCATCATCATGGGCTTTGTGATTGTTTAAAAAATACAAAGAATTTTGTATTCACCTCCTAATATGTGGAGGTTAATAAAGGCGATTGTGATTTTGAATATATAAACTTAGGGAATCACGCTCACTTATCGTATAAATAATAAAAATATTTAAAATAAGACAAAAAAAATTCTTTTTTCTTCTCCTTCTTCTTCTTGTAGTAGAAATGTGCATATTATGTTGTTAAAAACCTCCTCTCCTTGCATATTTAATCATCCATATCACCATAGAAAACTCTGAAAAAGGTTATATTTTGTAAATAATACAAACAATATTTATTGACTGAGTGAAGATAGAGATGATAAACGAATGAAACCATCTGGCTTCTAGACAATTTAACATTTTGCATATTTCCAAACGAGGAAGAACATCTTTTGTTTAGTGTGCGAAAAGCATCTTTTGACTCAGACATTTCAAAAGCACCTTTTATAGTTTTGAAAATGAGCATCTTTCCTGTAGAAATCAAAGCTTATTCTTTTTTAGGGAAATTGATCAACTTGTCCTTAGAAAGACCTTGCAGCGGTTTATCGTTTAGAAAAAGAAACTCATTTTTAAATAGGAAAATAGGCATCGTGCTTTTAGATGCATATCGAAGACCAAATGATGTTGAACGACTACCAAAGTGCAAATTTGATTATCATCCCTATGCTAATGGTAGGGTTCGTATTTGCAAACTCATGAACTACAAGGCACCACACCTCACATTCTGTGAACTTACAAAAAGTGCACCAATGATTGTTGAGTAACTGAGTCCCATGAGATGATGAGCTCATTTAATCAGCTCACCCGCCATATAAGGAACACATTTTCAAGTTACTTTTACTACCCCTCATATCGAGTGTTAATTTTAAACCCAAAAAAAAAGTGAAAAAATGCCAAAATGAGAAAAATATTCCTAAAGACTGGTACTAAGTTGTGCCGCAAGTGAAATTAATGTCAAAATTTATACAAAAAGAGGTTTAGATTTGCTACATCATTTCTTTTATACAAAATTTGACATCTATTTCTTAATAATAGTCGCCAGTCTCGGTACCAGAAATTAAAGACGAAAAAAAAGCTCCAAAATAAGAAAATTGCCAAAATAAATCAATTATAACGATAACCACAACAGTTTAAAAATTATCCAAAACAAAAAATAAGAAAATGATAGAAGAAAAATTAAATTAAACAGAAGTTCCCAAAATAAGAAAAAATCGCCACAATGAGAAAAAATCTTGAAAATAAACAATAAAAACAAAACGCATAACACAGAAACATATCGCCAAAATTTGCGAAAATTCAAATAAGCAATTTGGTAGCTGGTTCTGAATACATGTGCGGATCTTCATCATCGGTAAGCCGAAGTCTTTGCAATTCAAAGAGAATTTTTCAGATGCTCCCGCAAAATTGTAAGAAAATGATTTTATAGGAACTGTAAGACAATGATTTTAAATCAACTTAAATCTGAAAGTGAAGGGTAGAAAATTGCCCAACGTTTCACACTGTATCATTTCTACACATTTGGATTAGCTTGAATATGATGGTGAACTTTATTTGCCGATGTGCGGTACCGTAAGTCTAAACTAAGTGTAGATTAGATATTGACAAAAAAGAGTAGTGAAAAACGGAAGAGACTTCTTTTGTAATTGCTAATGTAACGGAACACCTACTTTTTTTGATTTACATCAGTGTTTTTCGACCCCAAAAATTGTCCAACTATAATATTATTTTTGTATTATTCCCCATTATAATATATGTATCACTGCTGAGATAGGCCAAAATAGATATTGCCAAAAAGAAACAAAAAAAAAAAAAAAACAAAACCTGAAGACCGTTTGCTGTATAATATTCGTTTTGTTTGCTAGCTCCACTGCGATCGAAATTAATATCGCAAATAATATAATTTCAATGTGAATTTATTAAAGGTCCCGAAAAGTAGTTTTGAGATATTTCTTAAACTCGAACCAACCCCTATAATTTAAAAGTACATTCCCATCCCCCATTTCCCATTCCAAGCCCACACTGACTTAGCCATTGAACGTCTAATAGCCGCGATGCTTTGGGAAGGATCTCAAGTTAAGCTCCATTTCTGTAAATTTTACTATAATTTGAGAAAATCTATAATCCATGCATATCTATGCTGTAATTTTGACGTCTAGACTTATAACAATTTTGTGTTTGTATAATTTCTAGAAATTTTTTATGGAGCTTCTATATATCCGAAAAATAAAATATACATATATATAATAATAATATGTAACATCCCAGCAAGAATATGCATGACTTTGAAACAAAGATTGAAGCCAGTTATTTTTTAATGAGCGTAGCCGCCGCCAAATCAATCGACTTCAATAATAAACCGCCGAAGACATCGGCTCGAAACTGCATTTTTTGGCTGAGCCATTTTCAACCTTGTAGTACATACTGCTGCAATAAATACTCATAAAAAAGATGTTCACACAAGGTCGAAAAAATAAGTACACCTGCTTATCTTTACTTCATGTTTAATTTTAGTTACTTTAATGGAAAGCAAACATGGCAATTCTTTTTTATTTAAATAACTTTAATATGGTAATGCCTTTAAAAGTAAAAACAAAACTGCGGCTTCCCCGTTGTTTTCAATGTGAGTTAGTTTTGTTCAGGTGTGATTTCAGTATTTGGTCAAAATAATAAACACATTGCTCAATTCTTTAGTAGTTCTTTAGTCAGTCTGCTGCAGTCTTTTTGGAAAGGCTAGTTATTTTACTGTTATTTATCTTTATTCATTACAAATTATATAGTAAAAAAATCAGCCATGGGTCGAAAAAGTCATTGTTCTCCGGAGGAGAGAAAAATTGTTTCAAGACTAAGAGAAAGTGGCCAAAGTCTTCGTTCTATAGCCGAAACTACGAATCGATCGCTATTTTTTGTACAAAATGCTTTAAAGCCTAAAAAGCACGTCGAAACTCGCGGAAGACCCAAAAAAAAAACTTCAAAAACAACAGATAGCCGTATTGTAACATTTGCGAAGAAGAACCCGTTTGTGTCTTCAAGAGAAATTTCAGCAGAAATTGGAAATTTAATTTCATCGCGAACTTCTCGTCGTAGACTACAAGAAGCATATTTACCACGACGGATAGCCAGAAGAGTTCCTTTGCTTAGACAAAAAAGAATTTAAAGGCTAGATTGGCGTTTGCAAGAAGTCATTCCAATTGATCCGGGTGAGACGGCGAAAAAAAAAATGGCAAAACATTTTGTGGAGCGATGAAACAAAAATTAATGTATTTGGAAACGACTGTGTCTGGAATGTTTGACGCCCTAAGGATAAGGAATTCCATGTTCGCTTTACAAAGAAGACGGTCAAGCACGGTGGGGCGACAATATTATGGTATGGGGTGGGTCCGATACATCGAATTACCGACACCATGACCAGATTCCACTACAAAGATATCTTGGAAAATACGATGTTGAACTATGCTGTGGAAAGTATGTCTCTTAGATGGACATTCCAGCAGGATAACGACCCGAAGCATACTTCTAAAGTTGGTAAAGGATTGGTTTCAAAATAATAATGTTACCTTCTTCTTCTTCTCTTCAATCTCCGAAATCCAATCGAAAATCTTTATGGAGAGTTGAAACAAAGAATTGGAAAGGTTCTTAAAAATAAGTATCAGTTGTGGATTTTTGTTCAAAAAACTTGGTATGAAATACCAGTAGAAACCTGCTTATTGCCAGCATGCCGAAAAGAGTCAACAAAATAATTGAAAATAAAGATGAATATGCCGGCTTTAAACGAAACAGCCAATTTAGCAGAAAAACTTGATTTTTTTTACTTTTTTGCTTATTTTAACTAAATGTACTTATTATTTTGTCCAATGATTTTTGATTAATTTCTTACTATTTGAAAAATACTGAATTTAATTTTTGTTTTTTGTTATTGTTTTAGCATTTATTTTATTTCTAATGTTATAACAATAGAAATTAGTATTTGTTTTTTCTTCTAGTTTAAATAAATTTTCGTCTACAAGCCTTAAATAAAAATATAGGGTGCACTTATTATTTTGACCATATGTGTATTTTCGAAATGAGCTGATATATAGAGTAGGCCTCGTTGAATAGCGTACAAAACAGTATTTGGGGAGCAAATCTAGTGTAGCACAACACAGCAAACAAAGGTTTTTCCCACCTGATGGATAGAACATGTAAAAATAAGAGAAACAAATTGAATAAAAAAACTGACAGCAGGCCCTATTTACTAAGGTATGGGGCCGCAAAGTTTAAAAATGGGAATAACGCGGCCTGGTCTGCACAATTACATGCGTTATTTGAAAATAAATTACAAGACAGCGTTCCTGAGGAAGTAATTTCCATTTTAGTTGATTGGGACTTAATCCCAAAAGAAGGCTATAATAACCAAAACGCATTTTTTTTTTTTAATAATTTATCATTTATTTTTAATATAGTGCCACAAGCGAAAAATAATTTAAAAAATTGCACGATTTTTTTTTTTCAAATAATTTTTGCTTTACTTTTTTATTTTATTTTAAAAGGAATCTGGTATTTGAAATCCTGAACAAAATTTCTTTCGTTTGAGTACCCGCACCTATTGAACTATGTTGGGTCTATTCAAGACAATTTTTGAACTTCAACATTCTGTAACCCGGTAACTATACGTCACCGCCAATTTTTTATTTCACTTTTTTTCTTAGATTTACTTGTTCTATTTCGTAGACGTGTTTTTTCAAATTTAAGCCGTATTTTGTTACGGAGTTTCGGCTAAATCCCGGTTTTTTTTTCTTTGATACTTAAAATATGCAACTAAAACAATTGTTAAACGATTCAGGTATTAAAAACGTTATCAAAAAGAGGAACGATTGAGTTTTCTAAAAATTCACATTTCTAAACGCGTAACAAATATTTCTGGACAATTTATTCAACATTGAAATTTGTACTTATCTTAATTTGTTATTTTTTAAGTCTGGTGTTTACCTCAAGCACAATTACTTTTCCTGTACAAAATGCATAGAAATTCTGAAAATTGAATTGCGTTTGCACAAAATTTTCGCTGCTGAAATTTTCAACAAACGAAGGTTTCGGTGAGTATCGGTTCTTCGTGGGAAATAAAACAGTACTGCCCTTCAATAAATTAAAAGTTTTAATATTGCTTAGAGCAGGAGCTTTGGCATTTGATAAATCACAATCAATCAATGAAAATTGCTAAATTTCTAATGTAAAAATGTAACCAAATTTTCGACAAATCTGTTAGCGTTATCCAATAACAACAGAGCACATTTTTTTCTAAAAAAAAAAAATGTCTTGAGCCAATATTTAAGCTACCACCAGTTATTACAACCCCCAGCTGCCGCCGACTACAAATAAACGCGCCACCGCCAACAATTTTGCAACGGCTTCAAACTCTGTTTGAAAGGCCTATTTCTAAAACTTAATTAGCAGTCGGTAGATCTAACGGCCTTATTCCATTTTCGTTTCAAAATTACACATGGTATCAACATTGATTTTAATAAATAACACAATCTCATATGAATACGCAATATTTTATAAATATACAATAAAATGTTTTAAAGGCTTTCTAGAAGACTTTATTCCTTCTTTCCAAAAAGGCCTAATGTCAAATTGGCAATGCCTCTCTAATCGCGTCATGCGCAAAATGAAGATGGAATGCGGATAGCATGCCTTCCAAACATAAATGCCTACTAAGTTGCTTTCCCAAATACAGCTGCTAGAGGCCGTGGCATGATGGTTAGAACACGCGACTATCGTCCACATGATCGCAGGTTCGACACCGCATACAGCCACCTAACATTATTTGAGTGACTGACGAACACTTCGAGAAGTCGACTATTTCGACAAGTCTTGCAAATACTTCTCAAAACTGCAATGTCGAGTATTCGACAAGTCTTTCAAATGCTTCTCAAAACTGCGAGGCTCGGAACCTTCGTTAAACAGTAGGTTCCGTTAATTGAGTCTAAAATTAGAATTGCCTGTAAGCTCACTACATGCGAGAAGCTCACCCATGTCTCATCCAAGAGATGTAAGGGAATTTGTTTTTTTTCTATTTGTTTTTAGAGGCCCCCTAAAGGAAGCAAAACAAAATGCAGCATATCGTATAATTTAGAAGAAAACGTAAAGGTTTGATTGCCTGCACTATGCATATTACTTTCTTGAGAGAAGACCTGTTCTGAAAAACAAAATAAACATATAGTAGAATACCTGCTAGAGGTCTCATAAAAGGCCTCTTGTTTTAAAGGGAACAAAAAGACCTCTAGCAGGCATTTTCTGATAAAATATATGTGGAAAGTTCCGTTGAATCTCTTAAAAATGTTCAAAATTCCTGATTTCTCACATTCAGCGAGACTGCACACGTTCTGTTTTTTAGTTTGGGAAGTTTTGACTGGGATAGTTGAATGCTCTACTATTCGATTTGTTCGACAGCACATCAAGCTGACCGCCGCTCGAAGAAAGATAAGCGTATATGAAAAACGTTACTCACGTTACGTTACTTTTAATAAAATTGTGGAAATACGAGTATGTTAGGGATTTTTGTTTTTCGCTTGCTGTCAAGTTATTTTTTGTCCAATTTGAACCGAGATTTCAACGGAAGATGTATCAGAATCAAAGACAAATCGACGCCTTTCTAATTTCATATAACTTCTTCATGTTAGATCATGTGAGATCTTAGCTGAAGGTTCTCATCTTCATAAAGTTAAAATGAAAACAGTTTCTGTGACTCATTTTCTATTCTGACCAAATAAAAAAAAAACATTTTTAAGGACTTTCCTGAGATTTATCATACATCGCTTAATAGGAAGTTATTTGGGAAACATAATGCAGAAAGCAATTTTTTTTTTTTATTTTTTAGAAAATAAAATATTTCTTTTTGGAATGGTAAATACATTTCATACATTATTCAAACAAAGTGAAATTAATATAAGAATTATCCCAAATGATGTATTATACGAGGTGTGATAAAAAAATAACCGTTTTTTTAGATATATATATATATCCAATGTTGCGCAAAACAAAAGCAACAAAATGTACTCCAGACTATAAATACATAATTTGCATAAAAACATAGCATTTAAAACAAAGCTTACTATTTATAAATATAAAACCAATACATTACAACAACAGAAATATGAAAAAATGTGCTTTTGTTTTGCGCAACACTGTATATATATATATATATAGGATTTAGAGGTAAATTGAGGAGGTGCATTTGGTTCCCCCCATGACCTTTTTTACGTTACATTGTTGTAGACTGTCCATTTTTCATCTCCTGTGATGAGGAGGTCCTTCAGAAATAGTGTCTTGTTATTTTTTTTCCTTAAGCGATCCAGCCGGTTGGTTTCGACGAGAGAGTGAAGTACCCACACATCGAGGTTGCTTACAAATCCGAGCTCTTTTATGACCCCATGGTCATTTCAACTACTTCACTCTCACCTCCTCGGAAACAAGACGCCCGTAGAAAATCTTTTAAACCATTTCTGGCAAATTCTTTCACTTGGTCCGTTTCCTTCATAAACAGACATTATTTTTGGGCTGGCTTCGCCACTCTTTTTTTCCTTTTCGAAAATAATACAGCATAATATGCCTAAAAAGCTCTTTTTCGCTAATTTTTCCCACTTTTTAAAACTTTTTTTAAAACGTTATAACCAATCACGAATAGAATCTGTATTCAACCACCTATTATCATTTTCTCTCATTCCTCCACCTTATTGATCTGTTCTATACCGACTTTGTCAGGCAATATAGGTTTGTGGTATGAACAATTGTAGCAGAGCACACAACTTTATAGAACTGTATCGTTCAATGTTTTGTATCATGCACAATAATTTTTTTGCAGTGGACATTATATGGTCTCCCACAGTCGTTTTAACAAAAAAAAAAGTACAAATTTTAAAATTTGGAGTCATGATTCTTGGTGTGCGCGCTAAATGAACACAATCGATATGATGTTCAATTTGAACTAATAGATGTCCACACAACATGAAATCGAGGTCTATCTTTTTTTCCACAGTATGGACCGGCAACAAGAAACCAACAAGGAAAGTGTAATAAATATATTTCATTTATCAGAAAAATTCAACAAAATGTTTTCTAAATTGCTAATTGTTTTATTTTTATTTTATTTTTGAGACTGTGAGGCTTTGTTTTCGAAATTTTGATCTAGTGCGAAGAACGCCCATTGAAATTATTCTTATTTTATGCGATATGTCTAGTAAGACTTTATAAAAGAAAATCGTTTTGATACTTATCCCAACTAGTATGAACAGACCGACATCGCCTTACATTGGGCGATAATTCTGAATAGACATTTCATTTTAGGAAAGTTATCTGCAAATCTAAACTCTTAAATTTGTATTGCGATTTTCTTAAATTTCGTAGCAACTTGAGAACGGAAAGTTTGGGCATTTCTTATAAATTTCTATGTATTTCGACGCGTTTCTCGCGTTTCTCTCGTTTTTTTTTTTTTTTTTTTTTTTTTTTGTTATTTTTACGCTTTTCTGTTCTTATTTCAATTTTTTTTAATTATATTTTGCTTCACTTCCAATTGTTTTTTAAATTATTACAATTATTTTTTATTATGTTTTTGCACAACCACGTATTTTAGGTTTTTTTTAGTAGTTCTTAAGTTATCGATTTTCTTTAATTACGTACAAAATTTAGAGATTTTTCGTTAAGACAGAGTTGATTTTTCTCACAGTGGTAAAATTTAGCTTGATTGAAACTCTTTGTTGCGGTTTTTATTTCGCGTTTTTTTTCGGTTTAGATTAGTTTGATTTTGCTTTATAACTTCCTCTTAACTAATTTCTTATTGCTGCTTTTTCACATTTTAAAAGCTGTCCTATTATAGGGCCAGTATTTTATATTTCTTATTTAGTGATTTCCCCATTTTGGCATTTTCTTTCCATTATTTATCAAATATTCCCTATTTAGGCATTTTTTTCTCATGTGACATTTTATCATATTTTGGTTTGAGTAACACACACGAGTTAAGTGAGTAACATTTAATTCACTGCCGTGGCCCTTCCTTATCAAAAATCATGACTCTAGAGCTGCAGTTTGCAACAGACATCAGTGAATTTTGTGTTCTCACCAGTAGTTTATGGCCCTTAACTTGTGGTTTACTCACGAGTATGCAAATACGAACTCTGTTCAATTGTATTGAAATTTATAGCTTACCTTTTCTTGGTGACGGATCGCTTGGAGGTACGACCAATTCGATTGCTTAAGTTGGTGCGTGGTAATGTTTCATTTGACAAGCGTTTGGTCTTCTTGGGTTCTTCACGCAATTCCTTAAACGATACATTCTCTTGGGATTTCATACGTTTCAAAAACTTGTCAATGACATCACTACAGTTCAAATTCTCCTCCGGCTCCCAAGTATCGTGCTTAGGTCCGAATCCCTTCCAGCGAATGCGGAATACCCGGCCTTTCTTTTCTTCAGCATAATCGATAATCTTATCAACTTCCCATTCTTGTTCGTTGTCTACTTTCTTGGCGGATCCTGCGGCCTTTTTAGCGGCTGGTGTTTTTCCTTTTTTGGCGGGTGTTGCACCTTTCTTAGACGTAATTGCTGCATTCTAATAAAAGAAAATTAAATAACAAAAGTTTGAGAATATTGAATTTAGACATTTTATTTAGCAAAAAATTGAAGTGTACGAATTCACAAAAACTCATTCGCAAAGACAAGGGCAAAATATAAAAATTTTTATGAATATTCCAAAATTATTTGAAAATTCAAATGAGGTAGTCAATTCAAAACAAATACTATATTACAATACTCCTGCTTTTTTCTTTATATTTTATATTACATTATATTCTCCTTTCCTTTTGACTCCTTCTCAAGGACAAAGGCAAAATACACATATTCCCATGAAAAATTCAAAAAATGTAATCAATTTCGAATTAAACTGTAATACTTCCCTACTTATAAGTTATAAGTTAATAGTTACTCGTTAATTTGATGTTACATTCTAAGTTATATTTTGTTTTTGTTCTTTTAATTGCAGTAGTATCAATTTTATGCATTTTGTAATTCACTTAAATGAAAATGAAATAAAATGAAAAATTCTACTACATTTGTAAAATTCTATAAAAAAAATTACTAATTGTATAGATTGCCATGAAATTATATGGCAATATGCTGTGAAAGTTGTTTTCAAATGTGATTCAAATTAGGACAAATCGAGGACACATCGGAACATCTTAACTCTTGGATAATTTCAGCATAAATCCTTCTAGAACCAATGCAATTCTTTTCACACATCGTGGAGAGTTTCATTTACATTTGAGCTACAACAGTAATACAATTGAGTTCGTGCATAGTTTGAAGTGTTTAGAATTGCTGATGATAAATTGATCTTTAATCAGCATGTAGATAGTGTGATTGGATAATAGGCATCGTTGCCTCTATAACACTGACCTTATTTTGTCGAGGGCGAAAAAAACCAAGTATTAGTAAAGTCAAATTTGTTATACTGTTTAGAAATGCATGCATAAACATCTAAACGCAATCTACAAAGATTAAAATTAGCGTTTAACTTTGTCATGCGGTACGTATACTCACAGAAGCGTTGTGTTAATGTAACACCGTTTGTTACAGATTTCCTTGGCTGTACATTCTATGATTTCATAAGATTTAGATTATGCTTTTATTTTACAAAACATATAAATTCAAATGTCCGCGCTTCCTTGCACAGTCATTCGTCTTTACACATTCTACGATACACGTTTTAGAAACTTGATTACAAGATAACTTATTTAATGGTTAGATCATTTCTTGTTCTAGTATCTCGGCAATTTATTGTTATTACCAAGCTGCATGAAGGACTTTAATCTGTCCTATCTACATTTTCGAAAGCATCTCCTTCAATATTATTATCCGACAGTCTAGATACATAATTTTACTGTCTTATATCTTCTTACATTGGGAACTTAATGTGATTTTCGTTCATATCGATATTATTTTTTTATACTCCCTCTAATTGAATTTAGTACTAAAGTTTTTTTAGTTTCAAAAATTATATTGATTTCAGGTCTTCGTTGTTATTTTATAAAGTTGTTCGACTGTGTAGTCCTCAATTTCTTTTTAATTCGTTTAATTTTTCACATTCCACTCGTAAATAAGCAGCTTCTTATTGCTAAAATAATCACGCTCATGGGTCGTGCTTTTGTAGTAAGAGAAGCTCGAATTTACAATTTACTACCAAACCACTAAGAAGTTTTAAATTGTGTCCTGATTCCTACAAATGGTACATTCTACAACACTTTCAGACTCTACTGTAAATTTTGTTTTCAATTAAATTGTGAGCAGCCTTTATTACATATCTATCATCTTATATTTCCAGATTATATACCGATTAACTTCTAACTTTTGAATTAGTCTTTTTTCATACTTTTTTCTTTGTCTTTAATAATCATATTTTCTTTAAAATCATTTTATATTTTTATAAGTTTTATATTTAATTTGTGTTTTTTAGCTTGTAATATTGAGCAGATTAGTTCTAATAGATGAATTGTTGCATATTGTAATTTACTTATAATTGGCCGGAAGGCTTTAAATTACAAGCCATTAAATTACAAATTAGATATAAAAAATAAAATAATATTTAATTTTTTTCTCTAGTTGATAATTTTGAATTTTTTTGTTATTATTTCTGATATTATTTATGTTTATATTTTTCTCTTGTTCAGAAGTTTTATGAGCTTGAAATACGTTAAACCCTTTTAGTTGTATGTTGTAATTTCACATTCAATTGAACGTAAGGCTTCTAATTAAAAGTTGTAAATAAATTTCATTACATATTTCGCTCCAATGAAAAGCTTTAAAATTAATATAAAGGACGTCATTTGGATTCCTTATAGCCGTATTCGACCGTATTAAATATGGGACAGTTGAAATTTTGATTGTAAAGTATTCATGCTTATAGCGCATATTTTAATTACAAAGGTGAAATGGCTTTTTTAGAACAATTATATATTGAATATTGTGCATCTGTACACCATATATGAATTTCCATTTCAATTGTTGACTGGAATATTAAAGCCATAAAGGCTAAATATAAATATTACATTTTACCTGCAGACTTGAATAACTTTAACTAATATTATTAGAATGCCACAGTGATGGGCATATTGCACTAGATTCTTAGTGCACTAAAAATTAACAAATTAGTGGTAGTGCTATTAAAATTTCACTACCACTAAATGTTTAGTGGTAGTGCAATTTGATTTTGCACTACCACTAACCATTTAGTGGTAGTGAAATTTTAATAGCTTTCATTGATTATTTTCCAATGCCACTAAATAGTGCAATTTTTTTTTAAATACCACTAAAATTTATTGGTAGTGCAATTTTTTTTAAATAACACTAAAATTTAGTGGTAGTGCAATTTTTTTTAAATACCATCTATGCCCATCTATGGAATGCCAAAACCAAATTTATAATAATCATAACAGTTTATTGGCTCCCCAGTAATAGTTATGAAAATCGAATTAGAACACAATAAAGTACAAAAGTAGATTAAATTGAATTAGGTCGTAATGAGTCACAGCTTTTTCACTTATTAAATATTGATATACTAAAGGAAGTTCCGAAAAAATAACAATAGCAAAATAATATTAAAAGAATATGAAAATTAATTTATAAGTTTCCACTGGAAAACGTTGTTGCAATAATGAAACATTCGCAAGTCAGAAGTCAAAGAGTTACACTGACGCTTGCAATCCTAACTACAAGAGATTTTTTTTTTTGTGTATGCCTCCATGAATGAGAAAAATTTCTAATTAATTTGTAACATAAATACAAATTGCGGAAATTCAACACATTTTCAAACAAGCAACCTAAAACAAACATTTGACCCAAACGGATTTATGCTCACATTTTGGAATCATATAAACAGAATGTATTACTAGCAACTCGCTTTGATCTCATTGTTTTTTTGGAAACAGTGCCAGAGTAGTCTCGAGGCAATACAAAATTTGTATGCGAAAGAGTTACCGAGTCTAATATTAAGAAGTAGACATAATTTTGTACAATAAAGATCGCGCAAAGTAGCTGCAATTCTGCAAAGAGTTTTCGACTTGAGTCTCAAAACTGGGCCGACTATCAATTATAACCGAACATTTATGACAGTCAACGAAATCAGTTCTGGAGTTCCCCAATTGAACACTTAAAGCAATATCAGTGCAATGCAATTTGATATCTTTGAAATTGAATTTGATATCTTTATTATTAACTCCATTTTGATATTAATATTTTTCACATTGAAATAATTTCAATTTCAATTAATTTATTAATCAATCAATGCCCATAACCCACACTTTTTCAACAAAAAACCAACAAATTCACATAGCCAAATATTATGAAAAAAACAAAAAGCAAACAAATCTTTAAACGAAACAAAACGAATCTTAGTGCTCATGAAGAGTAAAATATTGCATTAACTTTCGTTAAAAACTTGCAGAAATAAATGAGAAATTTTTCAACTCAGCAGGCAGAATATCCCACAATCGCGCTACACGAACAACAAATGGTCTTTCCATAAGAGAACTGTGGAAAGATTCAATACAAATTTATGTATTTCTTCTAGAATACAAAAAATGAAACAATCTTCCGATATAATGTGATTCATTAAATTTTCATTTCATTCATTAAATTGACTAATACAGAAATATGTGCACAAGCATCTGTTGCAAATAATTTTCCAAATTGCAGCCTAAGAAATATATTTCATACTGTGAATAATTAATTACGCCTACACCTACCACCATAGATACCTCAAAATTTTGTGAAAGCACATATGTAGCCTATAAATCTTGGTCCAACTTGTTCCAGTATATAGTTCTAGTCCGTAAATGATGCAGGACATAAGTTTGTATTTTACATGAATTGGTAAAAATACGTTTAAAGTACATAGACGTTTTAAAATTAAATTGAATTTGATAAATTTGAATTTCAGATGAGAATCAGTCCAAGACAAGGAATTGATAAAGATGATTTTACAACAATATGTTGCACTACAATGTCTTGCTCAGCAACATGTTCACGACCATGCTGGAATACCGTAAACTTCGTTTTATCGACATTAATTTGTATGTGGTTTCTACCAGCACAGCGGACAGGTACGGCCAATATCGTCATCAAAATCTGATATACAGTTATTGATGCTGAACTGGGAGAAACAATTGAATATCACCAGCAAAGATTTCATTACGCAATAACGAATGTCATTAACATATAAACAAAAGTGGGCCTACATATGCCTACATATGTCTACATATAACACAAAGCATAGGGCAAGTGTTGTGATGTTTACGACAACCAAATTGGCAATTATCTAATAAAGATAAATCTTCCAGGTGAGTGTTAATCCGATCGTTTATCACGATTCTAAGAATTTTAGATAATGCTGGTAATGTAGAAATAGGACGGAAATCATTATAATTAGTGCCAGCGCTATCCTTTTTCCGATGTGCTATAGTTTTAAATAATCTTGAATTTGGATTTTTCTTCATTTATGCGATAAGATGCAACTGTTGAGATAAATACTGTGTCAAGCTGATAGTTCAAGTCTTTCAAAATTGGGGAGCTACATGTATATACTTTCGAATGGAAATTTTTGTTTTTACGTTGATTGGTTTGTTAATAGTCAACCTTGTTAACTCTTAGGTTCCACATAATATAATTCTTGCGGTTTTAGTCCGGAGACATTAGCGGTTGGTCCAGCAAGAACTGTTATTGGTGCGTGTTACAGTGACATCATAATCCAGTATTTTGACTAAGATGAAAGGTGGGGATGCGGTCGTTATTTGACCTCAACAACTCGATGCTACAAGCCACACAAATAATAGAAGCACTTCAATGCATGATTGCTCAAAAGACGCAATATCGGTTCATGTACTTCCGATAGTTTAAATTATCATATTTAGTTATTTAAATAGTAATCGGCTCCCAAACGAAACGAAAGTTCGTGCCTAAACTTAATTATGTTTGGTTTAGGGCTCAGAGGTTGGGTCTCACTACAAATACTAGTTGCAACAGAAAATGTATCTGTAGCTTCCTCTGAACCCCTTAAATACATCACTCCCCCCAATATATCCACAGCATCTCTTTCTTCTATCTCCACGTATAGGAGTTTAATTTTACTGCCTTAAAGCCCCTATACTAAGTTTACAGAATTCACCATTTAAATTCAGCGAGTAACTAATCCAAATATATTATTGTATACATTCAAAAGATTTTCAAATGCATTTCCGCCACCTCACATGAATACATCTCCCTCCCGCTCGAAATTCATCAAACAGTTCAACACAGAACGCTGGCATCTCCGTGTAGAGCATAAATTACAAACAAGAGAAGGAATACTCGTCTATAAATTCCACTATCCCTGTAAACAATAAGCGGTCGACATGGCAACCCTCCATTTTTTGCCAACACCATTCGGAGGGGGCAAAAAAAAAAAAAACACCAAATAATAATGCGGCAACTGTACCCTTTTATGTTATTCAGCTTCACATATTCCAAATTTGTTATCGGTGGATTCCCCATCGTAGGCAGTGCTTACCTTTTTCTTGTACCTCTCAATTATTTCCGGACAATTCAATGTATTCTCTGCTTCCCAAGTGTCGTCGGCTTTGGTGTATCCCTTCCACCTGATCAGGAAGTAGGATACACCACGTTCCGTTTTGTGACCGACGATATCTTTCACCTCATACTCCTCCTCATCTTCCTCCTCCTCTTCTTCGGAGGCCTTCTTGGCCTTTTTAACTTTAGCCTTAGTCGCACCTTTACCAACAACTTTGCCCGCTCCAGCTTTAGGGTTACTTTTGCGACCTCTCTTTTTTGGAGTAACGCCATTCATGGCGTCTCCATCGCTTCCTTCATCATCCTTTTTTGCTTTATCACCAAGCTTGCGTTTTTTAGTCTTTTTATTAGCTCCATCATCGTCATCGAAAACTCCAGTATCATCAATTGCCAGATCTGGTATGTCGTCGGCCGTCCCTTCATTGGATTCCTCATGTTGACCTTTAATGCCTTCCTCATCATCATCGTTGAGGACTGTTTCATCGTCGTCGTCATCGGCGATGTCCGCAGATTCTGTACTCTTGTTGAGCTTATTATTCGCCATATCGCCAATTTCCGATTCGCTGCCACTGGCCAAATCATCCTTGTCGATCATGCAGTCATCACCCGCCTCATCATCGCTTTTGTCGCTGAAATGTTTACCATCATTGTCGGCCGCATCCGTATACTCAGATATCTTCTTTTTATGCAATTTGCCCACCATTTTGTCTATTTATTTTGCTCTCGACACCGCACAACAAGACGAAGCGAAAATAAAAGGAAATACACACACACCAAAATTCGTTGACTTTCTTTTTGCGAGGGATTTTTTCGGGCACCGATTGCGCTTATTTTCGCTTTAAGCGATCTGTTGAAGTTGCAATTGCCTTGCAACGAAATGTAGCTGCAAACGGAATTTGTATTTCCGCCAGTTTTTATCACTTGTATCTTTTAGATTTACACTTATTTTTTTTCAAACGGAATTATTCAAGACGCCGATGTTGATGAAAAATGGTGGACTTTTCTCCTGTGCTTTCTTCCTTTCTTGTTTTCTTGACATGCAAGGTTGTATTTGCACAGAGTTGTCGTGTTTCAAGGCGAAGAAATTGCTGTCAACAAAGAATCAAAAATATTTTCATAAAAAAATATCAACAAGGTTAAGTTTAATGTCAAATAAACTACACTTTGGTCTATAGAAACCGAGCTGCCAGGATGTACTAGTTGGTTGCATTATCAAAACGACTACAAAGAAATTGTGTTCCGATTACGCACTCAAATATTTAACAGTACAGCAAGATTATGAGGTTGTTGTGCTGATGCCACTACTTTATATAACCGTGGACCATCTATAATAGTTATTAATAACGCTATTAATCTCGTATTCTGTAATTTCGCCCCATTCAACAGCTGATTTTCAATATGCAAATCAGCTCTTAAATATGCCGAGCTAAAAAAAACGCAAAGTTTCTAAATTGTGGTAACAGTCTGGTTGATCTCTAAAGCCTAAATGGTTAAGTAGGTTAATTCAATCTATTAGTGTGCCGCAAGTTATTACTAAAGTGAAGCAAAAGTTGGATGTTGATTGGAAATTATGATCTCTTGGAAATATTAACTTTCAGCGAAAATTTACAGAACTATTGCACTAAGATTGATAATGGTTCCTTTAATTTAATTAATTTTGTGATTTCGTCAGAACAGGACAAAAAGGTAAGCATATTCGTCAGAGCAGGACAAACTATATATATACATACATATATATATCATCAACGTTAGATCCGCAGCCGTAATTACAAAAAGAATAAAAATAATATTTAATGAAATGATAGTTATATCGATCCTAATTAGTATCAATTTACATTTACAATTTACGTTAAAATATATTTTTTTATACAAAGTTCGCGGTGAAAACTATTTTTCACGGAAAAAGCTGTAGAGTTTATAAAATAATTATTTTCCACCTGGGAAACGTTACACACACTGGGAAGAAACTTTAAGAAAGTAACATCGAACCAGAGTTGTGGTAGAAAAACATATTTCACGTGATCAAACTTAACATGGACCTTAAAAGTTAGATTCCGCAGATTTCCTCTCATTTACGAACAATTTTGTTAAATTTTCATACTAATCATTTGAAAATTTTTCCCAGTGTTAAACGTGTAAGACCAACTTAGAATTCCGCCGCCAGTTCAATTCGAATGTACCATACAATGTTGTCTCTGGTTGTAACTCTGCTACTAGTTATTCCTCACAAACAGAGATGGTTACCATATCAATCAGAATTTTTATTGTCAACAACTCCGTTTTTAGATCTGACATGCAAAACGAAAACATTAGTTGCATTCCACTCCAAACCAGCGCAGCACGTGGGACAGCTATCGAAGGAATTGTTATAGGCTTGAAGAAATTCGTAGAAATTAGGTATTTTCACAATGATAAAAAACAGAAAACGTGCCGCAAATGAAGCTAAAGCTAGTGATGAACCTCATAAGAAAAAATCCCTTAAATTGGATAAAGGCGATGCAGCCCAAGACCAGAAAACATCGAAGTTTAGTAAGCCCACTAAAACCAGCAGTGGCACTTCAAAAGGAGAGTCGGCTGAGAAATTCCATGCCAATAGTAAGTTCAGCAAAAAGCCCCAGGGAAAATTTGCCGGCAGACCAGGAAATAAATTCCGTGAGAAGTCAGGCGCCAAATTCAGCGGTAGCAGGAAATTCAATGGAAAATCTTCCGAGACCAAAACTGAAAAAACCGACTGGAACAAATTCAAAAAGGAAAAGAAGGATTTGAAAATGAAACGCAAGCAAGGCAAGGACACATACGAGATATCTGTAGAAGCCAAAAATATTTACGAAAAACTAAAATGTCGGAAAACGGAGAAAAAGGCAGATTTGGTGGAAAAATTGTATAATTTGTTCAGTACCGGTGACACCATCAAGAAAGTAGTGATGGCCCATGATACCGCTCGCATCATACAGTGTATGCTAAAGTTTGCCGCGCCTCCGTTAAGAGAACAGCTCTCCGACCGGCTAATGCCGATGGCTGTGGATATGGCTGTATCCAAATATGCCCATTTCTGTGTACTGCGTATGTTCAAATATGGTTCACCGGTCACAAAGAGTAAATTAGTCGACGCTTTCTATGGCAATGTGGTCAAATTGGCTTGCCACAGCATTTCGAGCAAAATTCTCGACCATGTCTATCTGACCGTGGCCAATGCTAAACAAAAAGCTTATCTGCGTCAAGAATTCTACGGTGAATTGTATAAAAAATCCAAAGATGATAATGTTAAAACACTGGCGGACTGCTATAAGGAAACCAGCAATATGAAGCCTTCTATTTTGAGTGCCGTAAAGGCGAATTTGGAACATGTTTCCAACAAACAATTGGTGGATAACTCTTTAGTGCATGCTATTATGTTGGAGTATGTCAAGGAAATGGAAGATGACAAAGTGGAGGAAACCGTAACAATGTTTGCTCCACTTATACCATTAATGTTGACAACCAAAGATGGTTGTCAGGCGTCCATTATTTGTTTTTACAAATCTGCACCAAAAAATCGAAGAGTGAGTATAATATTGGGATAGTGAATACAAGTTTTTCAGTATCCCAAAATTCAAATGTAAAAAAAATTCGGGTGGTCTTTTAGAAAACATACTTTGGTAGCCATAAGTTAAATTTCCAAAAAAGAAGAATTCTTTTCATTCAGAAAAGTAGAGCCCTATGCTATTTGTATGAACCTTTGCTGAATTTTCCTAATGCGGGCAGCTTCCTTTTGAAAAGCTGTAGTATAAAATAATTTTAGTTATATCTTCTTATTTACATCTAGATATGAATTTTGCAAAGACGGATTAGCCTCGAAACCTCATAATCAAAATACAACCGCCTTCATTTGTCCTTATTCTTTTTCCACCATTGTAGGCAATTATTAAAGCCATCAAAGAACATTTAGTGAAAATTTGTACCCACGAACATGGCCACATCTTTGTCATTACACTTCTCAATGCGCTGGACGATACAAAGGCCACCAAGAAAGCTATTTATGACACTATATACCCAGAACTGCAAACCCTTATGGCCAATCAGTGGGGACGACGTGTTATCGAATGGTTAATATGTCCTGCCGATACCAATTGTTTCCATCCCACATTTATAGCCACCGTAGAAGAGGGTCTAGAGTATGGCAAAAAGGATAAAGAAGTCAGGCGTAAAGAAATTTTCGACCAAATCGAAGAATCCATAGCCGCATCTATTGTAGATCATCCAGAATTCTGGTTGTCGGATAAGCATATTGGCCTGGTAACGGCAGAGGTCTTAAAGAAATGTAAGTTGAAAAAATTACCTAAAATTTAGAAGGTTTATCCCACAATTTCTTATATTTGCAGTAACAACCGACAACTTTGTTAAGGCGTCAACGGCTTTGGTCAAAGTTATTGCAAAATCCGATTGGAGTGTTAGCGTGGCTGATGAAACGAGTGAGAAGCAAAAGAAAAAGACTCAAGATGTAGAAAAAATTATTGCAGAAGCTACGAAACGGAAGAGGAAACAACGAAAACAGGCTCAGAAAACTACCAGTGGGGAAGGTCAGACAGTGGTCGACGGGGAAGATGATGACTCGGACGCTGATGAACAGAAGGAGGAGGTATGTGAACAAATGGGGAAAATTAACTGAAATACAAGCAATTATTCTTAACTGTTAACTCGGTTACGATCAGTTAACACGAGCTTTTATTAAGCTCCAGAAAGTCTTCAATTCTGAAAAATATGTGATCAGATAGGAAAATGAAAAACTAGAAAAAGAAAAAATTGGTTATTTTACCATAAAAAGATACATAACACGATGGCGTCTAAAAGTGATCACAGGCCGCTTTGGCAGGAATATTGGCAGATGACATACTATGTTTTACTTTTCACCTGCAAAAGAAAGGTATCATAGATGAAGAACTTTAGTTTTCGTAAGAAACCAGTTTTAATGTTTCTAAACAAACACGAACACAGATCGTCTTAACATTATTAAGCAAAGCCCGTTTTTGTGAATTGTGCTAAAGGAATTTTAAATAAATCGAAGACCGCCAAATTTGCTCTTAACTTTTTCATAAACTGCCATCGCAATAGCCGAGGGAGTTAGAGTCGTTACCTTTTTCAAGACTAATCTTTAAAAAAATAAAAAGGTCTTGTGTTCAAAAACTCTTAAAATTGATCGCAAGACAATCTGATGTATGACTTTGTCCAAGAAGATAACCACATGACATGCTATCTTAAAAAATATGGTTGACATTTCCCAAACAAAGAAAACCTTAGATTTAGCTTTCCTAAAGAAAACTGTTTTCGCATTGTTAGAGAACCACTTTACTTAAAAAATGAACATAAATAATCGAAGACGTGGCCTTATTAAAGGAAAGTGTCCCAGATAATGTTTAGTTAACAATAACAAAAGACGATTAAGTGTGAGGCTTTTTTGACAGCTACTTTCATTTTTTATTCCATTAAAAAAATTATGACATTTTCTGTTGAAAAGTTACCTACTTTTCTTAATCGAAAAACCGCAGCAGTTAATTATGTCTACGTTTTCTAAAGAAAGTCAATCTTAGCTAATCTATAAGTTCTTAATGAGAGGTGTAATCTCGGAAATCATTTTCTTGAAGAAATCTGACCTCCGATAAATTGGCGCATTTTTTATATTAAAGTCTTCTGCGATAGTTAAACCTTTCGTTCCCTTTTCCCAAAGAAAAATAAACTCCGACAACACCAGCTAATCAGAAAGATGATTTTTCTAAAGAAAAACGACCTCAGATAATCTCTAGTTCACTGATACTATAAGAAATATTTTTATGTTAAAAAGTTGTCTATTGTTGAAGCTTAGATTTTTTAAGCAGCTTCATGTAATCCGAGGTATGAAATTAAATGTCTTGTGATTCAATTCCAAGTGATTTACGAACTCGCCCTCATATATAAAATTCATCTTATTCATATATTCTTTTTGCTTTTAGGCATCCACTATCAATGTTTTGGGTATTGAAGAAGCCGGTCTCCACATTATTCTGAAGAAAATTATAAAAAACGATAAAGAACGTTTAGCTGTCGCCGCTGATGCCCAAACTTTTGGTGGTCTCCTCGTGCAGGAATTAACAGATGAAACACTAAAATCGTGGCTGGCGATAAATCGTGCCTGTTTCGTCTTACTCAACATAATTGAGAATAATTCCGAAGATGTACATAAACGGTTAAAGGCTTTGCTGAAGGAACACACGATGCTTCTGAAAAAACAACAATTCAATGGAGCCCAGTTGTTGCAAAAGAAATTGATTTAGTTTTTTTTAAGTGATTAATTTCATTTTGGAAATTATTTTTAATTAAATAATGGTTTTTATTAATTTTAAAATTGTATCCTTTTTTTTTGCTAAAAAATATATATAAAAAAAAGAAGAAATTCCTTTAACAAAATCATGTTTGTTTTATATCTGGAAAACACTTTCCATGAGTAAGTGTGATGGTTATCTGACGTTAGTTTATTTTAGGAGAAATGCATAAATTAGGAGCGATTTGTAACATTTGCGTTAATGAATATCTTATTGAAATAGTTTCATTTTGGTTGTCTGGACATCCTTGTTCAGGGTAAATTGTTTGGCTGTCAGTCGAATAGTCTATTTATTCTGTGCGCAAAATGATGTGTAAACCCGAATCGGTATCTACAATCTTTGATAATTGACCAACTTTTAAGCTAAATGCCGCCTCCTCGAAAGGCTTCTGCATTTGACCACGGCCAAACATGCCCAAATCGCCTCCGCGCTTGGCCGAACTACAATCGCTGTACTTTTGGGCCAACTCATCCAGGGTGACATCGCCACTATCAATCTGTTTGCGATAGTCCTCAAGAATTTGGCGCGCCTCATCCTTGGAGCGGGTTATATTTTCCTCCCTCCACGAAGAGGGACGACGGCTGCCCTTGTGCTTGACCAGCAAGTGGGAGCAACGCACTTCATTGGGACCGCAGGCGGTGACTTCTTTTTTAGCCGGCTCCGTAGGCAAGTCCCATTGGGATTCCTTGGTATAGATGTTCAAATAATAGGTAAGACCTTAACAATGAAAAAATTAAAGAATGTTGGTAAATTCGGCATAAAGATAATTGGCGTTAAAAACAACATTTGCGATAACGTTTCCTTTAGGGATGTTGCACAAGAAAGGGGGTTATTTTTCCTTTTTTTCACAAAGATTTCTCGGACGGATTATTTGTGTCCTTTTCCTATGACTTACCGGTTGAGCGGCTTGTGCGTACTTCCCAACCTTCGGGGATGTTCTTTTCGTTATCAGACATGACGCTTTTTCAATTATTATTTACAATGAGCTGAAATGCTTTGTTCTCCTTCGTTTCCTCTTCGCAGTTTTTTTCCTGCAATAAAATTTGGTTTCTATTTAATTATTATCGCGCACGCCGAAACGGTGTATGGGGGAAAATAATTTGCAATAAGATTGACAAATACATTTCACAGGGTTGCTCTTGTAGTGTGGCCAGATTGTTTGTAAGGGAACCAATGAGGAAGGCCTATGCTATGAAGGAAGTATGGCAAAAATTAGTGATTGTTTAATGAATTGAATAACGAATCTATCTCCAGGAAATTATGGGAATATATTGGCCGAAAGAGCTTAGTGTTGTATTACAATTACGAAAAAAAAAATTAAATCTAGAGCAGATAGAAAAAGTTTATTTGCTCACATTGAGCGTACACCAACATATTATAATTTCTCACTTAAATCCAAACATTTGTAAAATTTATTTTCATATTTCATCATTTATTGACGCTGACAGATTTAGTCCCGTTTTGGAAAATTGGCAAATATTTGGTTTGGAAATTTAATCAAATTTTTAATAAATAGGGTTGAATCTGTCAAACCAATCTGTTAATGTGTCATCACCTTTATTATTTGTTATTTACACTAGATATTGCATTACATATATTTCAAGCATATATTGTTGATTAACGTTCACTCACTACTTCATTGAATTGCGCTTATTTTTATAATTTGTGTCTAAATTTTAAGAAGAGAAAAATACTTTCATTGGCATTAACACAATACAACTGTGTGACTTAAATAGCCAAATATTTGCATCTCTTCTTTTCACTATTCGCCCATTTCCTCTACTTATTCAACGTACACAAGAAACATCAGTTAGAAAAAAGAAGTCGAGTGGAGTTGACGCTAATTTGTCGTTGTGCGCGCTTACTTTTTCTCAAGCCGTTGAAAAGAGGAAAAACAGAAGTGAAGTGTTAACAAGAAATGAAAGATCTAAGCAAATATATGAAAAATTCTAGCTACCCAATTGGAAAAAGTAATTTTTTTCTAATAAAGCAGATGTCTGCTTGGATTAACACAAAATATAGATGTGAAATTCGTCAAGAATATTAAAGTGAAACAATGCAATTAAACCCTTAAAAAGCAAAGTGTATACAAAAACCAACAAGAAAAAAAAAAGAAAATCGCAGTGAAATCGTTTTTCGCTATTTTGTCTACATTGGCAAAAATAAAAGAAGAGGTAACAAATTGAGAAGGCGAAGTGAGCAAAGAATAGAAGTGCGTGAGTTCATGTTGCAAATACATCGATTTTCATAGAAAATAAATTGAATATTTACTACCAAAAAAACAAGGCTTACAAATTTTGTATGAATTTAGCTTTCTTTTGACAAGTGTCTGTCTGTCACTCTCACACACCTCGTCGCAAAACATCAGCATCGGCAGCCACAATAGATATCCCAACAACAATAAATTTATATTTCTCCCAGCAGCAGTGCTTAATTTTGACATTTTTTTGGTGGATTAAACAAAAACAACAAATATACCGTATAAAAACGTAAGTTGATGTTTTTCTTCCTTTACGCCATTGATAGAAACAGAAAGACGATAAATATTTGATATTTTTATTTATGAAATAATGAGAAAAATTTGCAATGGGGTTTCGTGGTAATTTTACATGGCTGTTGGGGTTAATCATTGGTTTATTTATGTCGGTTTGTGTTTAGATGAGAGAAAAGGTATAGCTTCCTCAGTTGTGTCATCTTTTTTGTGTTCTTGTACGTGCTGCTTTTATCGTTTTTGTTGTTTTGTTTATACACGAAGATTTGTCGCTGTCAGATTCTGGTGCTGCTGCTGCATATTCTTCACAGCCATAGTCATCTTCTTAGGGATGCCAGGCTAAGGAATATTAAGTGCCAAATCCCACATTGGTTAAGAGGAATGGAATTGGGAAAGCTACACAGGAAGGTTTTTTTTTATAATTGAGATAACAGTTTTTCGAGCGAAAAGGGTGGAAGCTGTAGGCTTGCTCATTTAAATAAAATTTGTCTAGACCAACTGTAGAAAATTGGTACGGAAATGCAGAATGGGAAAGGTGTCTTTGCATCAGAAAGCAGCTTTAGCCCGTTACAGTTCTATATAGCAACAAAAAGGTGTGTTATACCCTAGAGTTGGTCATCAGACAACAGAGAGCCCCATTTTGTGCCAATTGCTGTAATTAATTTCTTTACCCTTCTTCGGCGATTTTGTAGCCTTCGTCTAGATTTTGCTACTGACAAATGTAATATATATTTTTGTGCGAATTTCAAGTTAGTGGATCGGATCGGAATCTTTAAAAACATTTTCACTTTTATTGAAAGGTTTGGTAAACTTGAAGTAAAAAAAAAAAAAAACATTTTGGCTTGTTCATGGCAGCCATACACCGGTGACCCTAGTTGGGTCGCCAAAAAGGCGAATATTTGTTTTGTTCTCAATTCAACAGATGGCTTTCGGGGCGCTGTAGCCTTCCGGAACAGACGCGTTCACCATTCGGGGTTAGTTTTTGAATTTGAGTTTTTTGTTTTTGTAAAGCTTTTAAATTTGCATCCCATTCGATTTCTAATATTGGAGGGAACACATTTTAGGAAAATTCCCTTTCAAATTAGAAAACAAAATGCTTAAGAAATACAAGTTTTGAAAAGAAATTTATAAGCTACAATTTAAAGATATGTCATTTTTAAATTTATTTTTCTTAAAAAATAGAAAAAGGTAGTTTTCGCGAAGGAGTTGATTATTTGCAATTGAAGACGACCAACGATGATATGCAAAATGTCGAGAATAACGCCTACGCCAGGACGTAATGACCGAGGCACAGGCAACACCAAAATTGAAATTTATAAATAAACTTCCATGCATTTCCGCATCCGGCAAGCATATATTGCTTAACACCAAAGCGGTTATTTCAAATTGGATCCCATTGTATTAAATTCATTTTCAAATATCACACGCGCACATTTTTGAAACACCACTACTTCTAGATGCGCCGAAAAAAAAAACTAAATTCCAACTGGATATATCTTGTTGTATCCAATCTTGACAAATATTCTGCAAACTTAGATCCGAACAGATGCGTATGTCTCGGGGTCGGCTGAATATTTCAGTCAAACTTGCACCCTTGGACATTTGGAGATGAATATAGCATATCTTGTCAGACATTATAAACTGTTTGGCTAGATGTAGGAAGAAGTAACAGACTCTATATGGTTCGAATTATATCCAACTGGACTCACATTTTTTTAAACGGCAAATTGAATCTTATACCAATTATTCTCTTTATTTTTGGGAAAGTTGTAATTTTTTGAGGAAACAAATTATGGTTAATTAGCGGAAAACCTCTCTGCAAAAAAAAAAAAGAAAAAATCTGTGTCGAAAAGGTTTAAGAATAACATCACATTGTGAGGAATGTCGACTGAATTATGAATTCTTGCAACACTTTTTTCTTGCCGGGAAAAGTCAATGTTTGTTTGGAAGTAAACGATTTTTGAAAAAGTCGTGCTTGAAAAACTTTTTGGGGGAAGTCCGATCAACGAAACTCTCCGTACATTTATGAAGAAAATTTCATGTTAAGGAAGTCTTAGGTAAAAACGGCACCTATATTATTAAAACAGGCACCAATATCTATCATTCGGGACAGGTGCGATCAACGAAACTCTAGAAGGCCACCATGGAAGCACTTTGTCCGAGTCATATAGGAAGCACATACGTTTTTATGAAAAATTTCATATACTGGAAATCTTTGAGACAACTGAATTTTATTTCTTTATTTATTATATATTTATATATTTTTTTTTTGAACTGGCCCAGTTGTCTGAATTCTCTTGAAAGAACAGTACTGACCATAAGCGTTCTCTAAACACAATGTCGGAATCATTACCTAACTAGAAAGAATATCCCTTTTGTAGGTTTCCGCAATTTGTTAAAGCAGTCCGCTTTGATTGGCAGAGCATTGTCCATTAGACGTCTTACGCGCAAAATTGTACTGAATTTAATGCAGTCGAATGAACGATATGTGTGTCAAATTTTAATTATGTATGTGGAAGTCATTGGAAATGTTGTGGTCACTCGATGATGTTTTCTAATTCTGCAAATTATTATACTGCAAAAATTGAAAAAAACCACGGTTTTAACATAAGGAATTACTGCGGAAAAATTACATTTCGGTAGGCCGGTCAATTTGTATAAGAGTTACTATAGGGTGGCGCATAAGCAACGTTAAGATTTGGTCAGTGAATACATTTTTTGTTTAAGTCTTTTTTTTCGTCTCTACAGAATTAACTAAATAATACTTGGAAAATGTATGATAGAAAGGCTCAGCACAGAACAAAGAATCAAAGTGGCTCAATTTTACTTTGAAAGTCAGCATTCGATTATTTAGATCATATCGAAATTTCTTTCAGGTTAGAAATGTTCCTAGCGCTCCCACAATTTATCAATTGGTTCAGCGTTTTGGGTAACAAGGAGCTGTCTGTGACCTTACGCGCTGGAAGACCTCGTGCAGATCGAAATGAAGCGACCATTGGCCGAGTGCAAGCAAGTATTGAGGAAAACCCTGAAAATTCCACCTGGCGATGTTCTCAGCAGTTAGAGGTGTCTAGGCGGTCTTTGCAACGAATTTTATATATGTTACATTTTTTCCCATATAAGATGCAATTGGTTCACGAGATAAAACCAAATGATGCACAAGAATACATTCAATATAGTCGCCGTTAACGTTACTTATGCGCCGCCCTTTGGAAAGGGCATTGCGAAGTCGCGCATTTTTATTACCAGAACTAGATCAATCAAACACTTGGGTTTGCCAAATTTTACTGAGAATTTATGTGTTAAATCGATCATTTGTATGGGAGGTACCAAAAGGTCGTGATTACCATTTTAACAAGCATTATGCATCAATGGAGTTGATAAAAATCTAGCCCACTTCTGCAACACAATTAGGAGTTTTAGAGGAGAGATTGCATTTCGGCAAATTTTCCAATTTTTGTTTACAATCACTGACCATGGTCTGCCAAAATATTAATTTTAAATTCTAAGAAGCTTCATAAAGGTTTATGATAGTTAAGCCGTCTATCTGTCAGTTAGCCCTACAGACATAGCTCAATCAACGGCGCTTAAACTCTTGCTTCTGGGATGTGCATTTTTGGATTATAAATATCTTCATTTCTTCGGCTCAAGACATAACGAGATGTGCAATAGAACCACCAAATACGATTTCAGGATTTTCTTTCCCTTAGCCGCAGTTTATGCCGATCTTGAGGTCTATGATGCACTCGCGCGTTTTCTGGCAGATCGTTGCACCGAAAACAATAGTGGGTAGACCTTCGTAGTGAAAAAAGAAAACGTTCTCAAAATCTTGAGTAGAAAATTTCACTAGCCGTAATCCTCATAGAAGACAAAAACCCTATAGTGTGGTATAGAAATATCAAAAAAAAAAAAAAAAAAAAAATAATAAAAAAACACAAACCTTTTAGTGGTTTCGAAACCGCCGGGTTGACCCATTACGGAGTGGCAAGATTATAAAGAAATTTGAAGAGACTTAAAACGTTATAGATGTGGTGAGGCCTGTGCATCATCGCAATGTACGTACTGTCGCAAATATCGCTTCTGTTAGTGAAAATGTGGCGGATAATCCGAATTTCGATTCAGAGCTTTACGGCTGTATGACAACCGATTTTTTTTTGACGTGCTAGTGAAGATTATGAACTGGACGAGCCACACAACACGACAAATGTTTGCTTTATTAAATGAGAAATTTTAAGAAAACGTAATTTCACGTGTTGGACGTTTGACTCTGTTAGACTTTTTTGTGGGCCTATGTTAAAGGCCTTGTTTACGCGGATAATCCCCAAATGTTTGCATTGTAATGCATTTGAAAATCAACATTCGTCAAGCTATCGCCGGGAAACCTCCCGAAATAAGCGAAAAAGCGGTCAAAAACTACCTCAAAAGGATCCACTGCTACAACCAGTACAGTAGCAGTCATTTAAATGACATTGTGTTATGTTCTAATGAAATAAAATTTTCATCCAAATCATGGCTTTATATGTGTTTTATTTAACCTTATTTGTGAAACTGAAAAATGAATAACCCGTTTTTAAATGTTTCAAAATGTTAGAAACACAAATAACTACCAAATAAAGCTTCCACATTCCTTCCCATTTAGCTACATTTAATAGAGATCAGAAACCCTTAAGAAGTTACTCTTTGCAATAAATGTTTCATCTAAAGTCCTTTAGCGACGTGATGTACACAAAATCGCACTCTAGTTGTCGCTTGCGATTAATAATTCAAGTAAATGTTTTGCTCTTTTCCATTTTTATATTCCTTCTTCTCTTAAATGCAATCTATCTATGCTTTTCCCATTGTAAATTTATGTCAAGACCTAAAACACACCCTATCCCAATTAGAAAATTTTTGATGTCGCATCACACACGTCTGCCTCTCTCTCCCTCTCATTGTCACATGCTAAAATTATTTGTGTGTGTGTGCTTTTGTGTGCAGAATGTCTGTCTGTTACGTTTCATGTGTTATTCCCTGACATTAAAAATGATGGCAACACAAGAGTGGCAAGAAACACAACTTTTGTTTTATGACAATTTTCTGATTATGTAGGGACATGTCTCTCTATCTCTCTGTTGTTTCTTTTTTAGTTGCGTGTATGTGAGAGTTTCATATGTGTTCGGTTAATGGGTTTGTGCGTCGTAGATGGTAGCGGTAGTACGGTGGGAAACAACCTTGTAACTACTATCACACGTTCGTATGTACTATTGTGTGTGTTGACGGTTAAGTAGTATTATAATTCACTGTCATACAGTACGTAGCCATGAATTTATTACCGTTAAATGCATCAATGGTGTAAGTTCTTTGGAAATTTATTGTGAATACAATTTTGTGTAAGTCGGATCGGCTGTTCTTGTCCTCCAGCTGGATTGAAGTTGACCGCATTGTGATAGCATCGATTAATATTATAATGGGGTACTAGAAATGATTTTGACTCGAAGTGTGATTAGCATTATCATTAGCATATTTTGGTTGTCCAATTTTCCCACAGACGGTATGTTTTACAATGTTTTCAGTTAGTAAAACTTAAAACAAACGCAACTGTGTCGTGTTTAGTTCCTTATGGTCCTCCTGGTGCGAGATGTGGGTTTGGCACCGAAAATATTTGCTGCTCAAACTAAGAGTATAAACGTGCTTTCTTTTTGGTGGTAAAAGACATTTTCAATACTTTTTCTTTAAATTTCATCCTATTAAAAAAGGGATTAGCAAAAAACAAAAAAAAAAAAAAAAAATAAATAAAAAAAAAATAAAATAAAAATTAAAGCAAGCAACTTTGAATAAAATATTTAAAGTTTTTTTTTAGCATTTTGAGAAATTTTGAGCTTTTTTGATGACTAAGTTTTTAAAAATTTAAGTTAAAAGGACTATATTTTTTTAAAGCAGTGGAAGCTTTATTTCAAGCCGCGGATTCTGCAAGGGTCGGCTCTTTGTTCGTTGAAACGAATAATTTGTTTTCGCCCTTTACCCGGATTTTTGGAGGAAGTTAGCTTAGCTAAGAAACACAGAAGAAAACTTTTCGGTTTTAACCCGTACAAAAGTACTTAAAAAAGTGCCTTGGAAAAAAATCAAAAAAAAAAAAAATTATTTTTCTATAATATTTTTTTCTTTTGTTTCTTAAAAAAAAAACAACAATCTACAAAGTGAATAACTAAAAATTAGTTACACTTTTATATGTTGCGAAATGTCTCTAAGTAAGTGTAGCCAATACTCTTAAATATAAAACTTCTTCTCTTTAAATTCTAAAAACTAATAAATGGTTTCGATATAAAAAGGCTCGCATTATTTTACAAATCTATGTTAAAATGTCGGAAAAGCGCAGGCTTCAAATTTCCTTAAATAAGTTTTTTTTGGGGAATTGCAACAATTTTTTTAATTATGCCCGCTGGCATATTACTGTTTAAAAGCAGCGCAAATTTGGAAAAAGTTACAAAATAGGAGAATTATTGGGGATCAATAAATCGTCTTAATTCTAAATACACCCTAAACCAATTTTTTTATGTTATTAGAGAACAATATTTGTGTTAAAGGACTAAATAAACAAAATGTTTGGCTTCTCCATTTCTTTCCTTACGTTCTCCGAAGGCTGCAGTAGCAGTACTCAATGCCGAAGAAACATTACCGTGCAACCATTTTCTTTTTGTTGATATAATAATCCTTATTCCTACTTAAGTTGTGCTATCTATGCAAGATCGCAGCTGGTGATTTGAAAACGTTAGGTTTTTATTTCAAGATTTGCATTACTAAACAAAAACATTACCTTAAGGAAGCCACATTGAACTGCCAACGGCAGCTTTGTAGAGAAAGAAGAGGCTGTAGATTTCGATCTACTTCCGCTATCTCCTCAATTTATAAAGATTGAAGCCTTAGTTTTGGGCACTTTATGCTGATTTTCCGATCCGACTTGCATCATAGCTTCAGCAATCTATGCGTACCCGTGGTGTAACCAAAATCTTTATAGATTTTTGTGCTCCATATCTGTTCTGGTTACTGAGCCATTTCGCCTCTTTACAACATGCGTTAAAACTGCTTTCGCCACTGTCATTTACCTAGCGGCCTTTTCCTCAGACATCATGCGACATTTTTCATTTTACCATGGCTAGTCGCAGCGTAGGTTTCCATATTCATTAGGGACCGTCATCGAAATAAAATCAAATTCCAAAATGGTTTTGATTTAATACAATTTCTGGAATCTGAATCAAAAATATGGAAAGTGTTTATTCTGATTCTGACAACCGAATCAAAATAGTTTTGAATTTTGTTTCTGTTTCATACGATCTTTTTGATTTTGATCCTTACACCCGAAAGGAAATTAGCAACAATTTTTATTCTGATTGAATTTATTAAACCTTTTTTGATATTTTTGATTAAAAAAACAGAAAAGCCTTTGGAGTAGATGTGATAATTTTTGAGAGCTTTTCACCACTCGCAGTTTAGCGACAGGATTTTTCTCCAAAGTCAAAAGCATCAATTGTCTTGCGGCCATAGCGCTTTGAAATTCGTATTATCCGCCATTAACAGAAATGACATTTTCGATAGAGCGTACATTGCGATGATGCACAGGCCTGACCTCATCTGTAAAGTTCCCAGTCTGTTCAAATTTCTTAATAATCTTGCCAATTCCTTCCACAGTAGGTCGATTATGACGAGCACTCTATAATCCACGAAAAGTCCCCGGGTTTGAATTACCACTTTTGTAGCAAGTTTTAACTATTTTTACGCGTTCTTCGTTTGTTAAACGATAAATATTCGTAAATGGCAAATCTTTCACTAAATAAATAACACTTTAGATGACAGGTATTTAACAACTGACAACTTTCCAAGACCGGCGGTTTTGAAACCACTAAATGGATAACACTGGACTTAGATTTGCAAGAAAAGTTCCACCAATTTCCTATATATGTATCGCCTTTGTTGGATGGGATTACATTTGTCGAAAAAGTGCGCTAATCGGGTGCGTATCATCAAAAATTAATTCTGTTTTAAACTTACAATGGGTCGACAATACTTCGAGTGTTGCTTTCTTTTTTTTTTTGACACATTAGCCGCTGCTTGCCATATGCATCACGTAGCAGCCACCATCTCTTCAGCTTGAAATGCAAGTTCCATTTTGCAAGCCCGTATTATGGGGCATGTTATTTTGTTTGATCCATAGAATTAATAATTAATTGTGTTATTGTGCATAATTTTTTTGCCATCTACTGTTGGTCTCTGATTGCCAACTAACGCCTTCGTTTATTGGCATTTCCTACTTCTGACTGTGGAGTCAGCGTTTCTGGCCGTGGTGGAGGTGATGGTCGCTGGCATTACCTGTCACTGTATTCAAACACACCCACGTTTTGCATGTTTTTCTTCATTATCGGCTTTTATTACTATTTTGGGCCGGCTGTTGGCTGGTTGACTGGTGATTTGATATTTTAATATCAATTGGCTCTGTTATTTTTTACCTGCCAATTTCATGTCATCATTTGAGCTGCTCACCTTTAGACATAACAATTCTGCGCCTCAAAAAAATTTTATAATTGCAGTTTTTTTCTTTTGCAAAATGTTTCACGATCCATTGGCGGTTTTAAGAGCCCCCTATACTAACCAACAATACGATAACATTGAGCTTCCTTCCTATAAGTTTGAATTTTTTGTCAGTTGTAAAATTTATGATGACAGTGTTAACTCTTCTTCTTAAAGTAAACAAGTGAGTATGTCGAAATGTCAAGTTATCGTCATTGCTTTTTCACATTTAATTCAGTTTTGTAGCTGTTCAAATACAACAAATTGTTGTATTGTTTTTTTTCTCCGCCTTGTGTTTACCTTTGGAACACTTGTCCTTTTCAATACACTTGACTCGATATACTTGCGTCGATATATGAAATAACAGCAAACTCAATTTTAAATGTTGTTGTTTAAATAAAAACATTTAAGTAGAACAAATTTATTGTTATCTTCAATTTTTGTCTCGGTCGTAGGTATAGTCGGTTTCACAGGATCGATGGGGAAGTTGGTTTTTAATTGTTTAGATGGCGGTTAGGGTAGAATCTATGGTTATTATAATTCGCGCGTAGAAAATAATTGCCGTATCCAAACGCTTTTGTCTTCTGTTCTCATTCTCTAAGTCTCGGAGTCTCATGGACGTGGTCCTTACAGCGCAGATTATGCCTTTTTGTTCTCCAATTAGCCGCATCATAGTAAGATGGGATCTTGGGAGCCTGGTTCTTCCAGTGGAGATTTTGCCGCTCTGTTCTGCACTATCCATCAAGTTAATTGTCGGAGATTTTTCGGGGTGGTTGTTTCTTGTATTTCGCGCATCTGCACAGTTTTTTTCATCCAACGCAGTTTATTGTCATATCAATGTCAGTATACCGCTTATACGGTTCGTAATTCACAGAGCGCAGATATTCTCCTTTAAAGACGACGAGTTCATACACTTGAAGCACCTTTTTCTCAAAGACAACAAAATGAGATTTATTCGCATGTGCCATTATTGCGCAGCAAGAGACATAAGACCAGTTTCTAATACAATTGGTTTAATAGCACCAATTTTTTCCAATTTACAAAGTGGCGGCATGTATTCTACTAATTAACAGATAGGAAGCCGAGTTGACGAGCTCTATGTCTCCAAAATTGTAGCTTTGAATGTCCACGCAATAAACGATTTGACTTCGTACTCATTTATTATGAAGCAAATTTTGTTGACGCATTCTGGATGCATGAGAAGACTGTCGTAACATCAGTAACGATAAGCTTTTTGCCAATGAAGGCCACGCTTATAATGTACGAGTATTCAAATATTCATGTAACATACAAACTTTTGTTAGATATGGCGCCAGCATTTCTCGCCATCTCCGTGAGATTGTTCCTTTGGCATAAAACGGTTCAATTCACAGAAGTACTAAACTTGGAAATTGCTTTATTTTCTTACGACGACATCTTTATAGTCAACGATAGGATGATGTTAATTCCCGGAACCCACGTTTGGAAATTCTTAGATATAAATCGTGAATTTATCATCTCTACTACAATTGAGACGTTTACATGTAAAGTCCTCAATTGTAATGAGATTGAGTGCTTTAGAGTAAGCTTTACATCTACATACTGATCTATTACAGAATTTGATTTGCTAAAGCCAGTTTTTGTTCTTCCCCCACACGTGTAAGACGAGTTGGCTTGTATTGTATATACTGCAAGGAATAATATTTAATAAATTCTGGAAACGAATGCTAATCCCCGCTGCTTTCCAAATTTATTAAATCTCTTGAGGTAAATGTATGTCAGATTGAACCCGTTCCTGGCAAACCATACAGATGATATTAGTCGATTTGGTTTTCTTTTCTTTTTTCTGTTAGCACATTCTCAATACATGAGAACGGATTTTTACCAGTTATATTAAATATATGTCTATATTGTTAACGTATTCATTATGGTGCATTCCTTATTGGCGTATTGAATATGGTACCCGGTTTTTAGATATCGTTCGGTAGACGGTAGCCCTGAGTAATGCCTCATTTGACTCAAAATTGCTTAGCTAGATCTTTGCCTATCCTCCCTGAAAACTTCATGTCAGCCATCGCTGTCATTCCACAAAGGCGTACCAGCATCATAGGAACGCTAAATTGGGCAATGCTTGGGGTTGTTTCACTACTACTTTCCATACACATTGATCAATTTTTCGAAATGTAGTTTTTTTTGTTCCTGTAACACTCAATTTGTGCACTGCAAAAACAGCATTTTTTGCCAAGTGCGACCTTTTTTCCATAATTTTATTAACTAAACGCTGTAACAAATTAGTATGATATAATATAATATAATATTGGTTTCTCCTTTCTGAAAATAAGCAATAAAAATAATCCTGTACGCATTCCACAAAACAGACGCCATTACTTTGTCTGCAAATGGAACCGTTCTAGCCTTTTTGGACACGATTCTTCCATTTCAGTCCACTGCTTTGACTGTTCGATTGTCTGAGGATGAAGTGGTGGATCCATGTCTCATCCATGGTTATAAATCGACGCAAAAATTCCGCTTTATTGCGGTGAAACATCGCCGAACATTCTACTGGGGCATCCTCACGATGCTGTTTTTGCTCTATAGAAAGCAAGCGCGGCACCCATCTTGCGCACAGCTTTCTCATCTTCAAGTTTTAGGTCAATATACGACGTATAGATAGCACTTTTTGAAATGCCTATCATTTCAGCTAGTTCACGCACCTTGAGTCGACAATCATCCATTATTATTTTGTTTATGTTCTTAACCGTGTCTGGTGTCCCAATTGGTCATACGGCCTTCGTGGACGAAGGAGCAGATTCTCTCAGAGTAGAATCTACCTCGGCTTTAATATTGTCAACATAGAATTGGCGCATGCTGCTAGTTTGTGACTGATAAAAATGTTTTGTTTTTTGGAGTATATCTATATTTCTTTTGCTGGGAATATTCTCCGCTTCTTTTTGATGTCATGTGTTTACCAAAACCAACTTAACCTAATGTTACATTCTTCTGAAACGCAGAGTAGGGCAACTTAAGTATTTCTGTTTGTGTTTTGCTATTATTTTTCAACGTATTTATTGATATTTATATTATCAGATGTTGTTTTGTGTTCCGCAAAGATAATGGATGATGATGTCTTACCTATTTTGTTTATAGGGAATTAAATATTGCAATAAACAAAAAAGCTGAAGTAACCTTCATATAAGTGGTGGTAATTCTGTCAAAAATTGTACACGAATTGGTAAATTTGTTTATATTTTTTAAGCATACAAATATAGTTGTATTCGGATTTTTTTTGAGTTTATTTTTGATAAAGATTATAAATTTGCCAATAGAGTGGAGTCGTTATTTTAGATAAGATAATCATAAAACGTTTATCATTCTATCATCTAAAGAAATTTTAAAATAAATTGTTGACATATTATGCGATATGACAGTTTTGCCCGTTTCGTCTTAAAGTCATATCATTATTTTTTTTTTTTCTAAACTTTATAAATACGATTTTTCTGTTTCATTTATTGCGTTTTCTTTGCTATGGAATTTATGTTATTATCTTTTCCTCTCTGTTGGGTAACAAACAATCCCATCATCATCATCATCACCACCAACCACCACATAATAGCACAGAGCAAAGCTAAGTAGCGCAGGAACCCGAGCCAAAATATGATATTCGCTTGCTGCGAACCAACATCACATAAAATATAATATGCCACAATATTTCCTGCTTTATATCATCGGCCCCGACCATATAAATTGGAAATAACAACTGCAACATCAGCATCAACAGTACCAGCAGCAACAAATGCGAAAAATCTACAATAATGAATGCCCCGCTCAAAGAAATCCAACTGCAGCCAACTGATGATGGCGATAATGGCTGTAGTTGGTAGGTTAGTCTGGCTGCTGTATTTGATATGCAAATCTAAGGTCCCTTTCTGGTGCTGGCTGAGCAGAAAATGACAGCCTCACAAACGTCACACAAAAGATAGCAATGAAGTACAAACGTAATGGATATATTCGCCATTGTCTGCGGGCCTGCGAATAAGCAGTTTGAATGATATACAACATATAATTTGCAATAAAGTAAAATAATTAACCGGTAATTGTTGGTTGTCGGTGTTACAAATTTGCTAGTGTGACGGAGGATTTGTAACATGTGGGCAAAGTGTCATTGAGTTAGAAACAACCTCCTACTATCTGCAAGAATTGGGAACCATATATGGACGTTAGTTTTCTTTGTAATAAAGAAATTAACGTTTGTCTACTTGTCTGTATATTATAGACCACAATTCAGAGTTTGAAGCCGATACAAGATTGCAGTCTGCGGTGGAGAGACTGTTTTTGATCGCCGTCGGCTGACAGACGTAATAATCGGCGGCAGTTGATAGTTGAAATGATCGGCGACATACATAGTTGCCATGGAATGCTGCTGCATTTGATGCATATTCACATCCTGATGAAGTGGAAGAAATTTGAAGAAGATTGAAGGTTATTTTGTATTATGTATTTAGTGGTTTTGAAACCGCCGCCCGGGCAAGGCTGTCAGCTGTTAAATGACTGTGATCTGAAGTGTTATTTATTTAGTGAAAGGTTTGCCATTGACGAATGTGAATCGTAATCCAAACGTGGGTACTTTTCTTGCATTACTGGGTGGTCATGGTCATCATAATCGACCTACTGTGCAAGGAATGGGCAAGATTGTAAAGAAATTTGCATTACTTGACGAATGTTGGGTTTCAAATGCTCCAACTTAATTATCAAATTATCCACGTTGCATCGCATGATCTTTGTGGCCAATTGACGTCGCCAAAACGTGAAATTACGCTTTCTGGAAACTTCTCATACAATAAAGCCAAAATCGGTTGTGTTGTGTTGCTCGTAGCACCGTCTTGTTGAAACTACATATCATCCAGTTCTCAATTGCAGGCCAAAAAAGTCGTTAATTACATAGCCGTAGCTCTCTAAATTGAATTTCGGATTATCCGCCACATTCTCATTAACAGAAGCGATATTTTTGGCAGTGCGATGATGCACAGGCCTCTCTCTTCTCTTCAACTTTCTTTATAATCTTGCCAATTTCTTGCACAGCAGATCGATTATGACGACCACAATTACCACATAATTCACGAAAACCGCCCGCGTGTGAATCACCACTTTGCAGTAAGATTTAACTATTTTTACGCGTTCTTCGATGACACTTTAGATGACAGGTATTTAAGAATTGACAGCCTTGCCAGATCGGTGGTTTTGAAACCACTCTATATAATTGAGAAAATTTCAAGATTGCAGTGAAAATTTTAAATTTCGCTAAGTACTAAGTTCATTAAGTACAAAGTGTGAGTCAAAGTTGACCGAATTTTATACAACTGCTATACAACTGAGAGGTTACGTAAGGGGTGTGATTACTCGGTAAACTTTGCTGACATTTTGGGGGGTACTATAAATTAGCCTACAGGGCAAAAATTTAAGTTAAACAAACAGAATTTCGGAAAATTCGCCAAATTGTGCGGGCATACTAGAAGGGGAGAGACGGTGCAGACCATTTTTATTCTTTATCCATTCAGCAATGGGTTAAATGTGCTAAATTTGATAGCGCAACGAAACAAAAAATTGCGAACCAAAGGATATATGAGCGAAAACCTCCTTTTGTATAGGAAATATCAGAAGGAGCTTGGGTTCGTTTTTCCATAATTTGGTATATAAGCAATGTGATAGACAAAAGTTTTCCACCGAATTAGGGGTTACAAAGGGAAAATCAATTTTTGAAAACCGCTGAATTGGTATGGGAGATACCAGAAGGAGCGGGCGAATATGTCCCATTTCCTTTTCCCGTCTGAGATCTGCCAAAATATTAGTCCGAGTCAAGTTTTAAGAAATTTTATAAAGATTTTATAAAGATATCATTCAGCTAGTCAGCCAGACAGAGAGACAGTCAGACGGACAACGCTAAATCGATTTAAAAAGTTATGAAACGCATTTGGCCAAAAGATACTTGGTGTTTTCAACGCTTCCATCTGGGTGTTTCTTTTTTGCGTACTACGTGATGTATACCTCCATTGACATCACTCAGGATAACTGGAAATTATATTTTTGTGATAGTTTAATTCCAAACAAATGCGTACGCAAATTAATTTAAAAGAATTGGTAAAGCCTTACCTAAAAGTACAGAATTCTGTCGACTATATAAACAATCTATGCAGTATTACGATGGTATATATTTGAGATAATCGTTTATAATAACATATCAATTGCTGTTTTCGAATACCGAATAAAATATATTTGCATTTATTAAACGACGGTGTCATTTTAACTACCATTACTTTATAAAATTTTGCCAAAATTATTGATTCTACGATACTTTTTAGAGAATCACCTGAGGCGATTCTTAACAACAATGTAATATGCTATATATTGTAAACTTTAAATAAATGGTGATTTTTTAACCGTAGTTTTCTTAAAAATCGAATAGAACTATGAAATTTGCATCATATATTACAATTTTTTATTGGAATCTATAAATTGGTCTTTGCCATTTAATTTTTAAAGATAATTTTATGTAAATGTTATCTCAAAATGTCTATTCGGAAGGTCCAATTTTCCGTCACTTTGTATAGCATTTCGGCCCGTATTCCATGAATAATGTGTGTTATGTTATCCTGTAAGGCTTCAATAGTCTTCGGCTTGTCCACGTAGACTAATGACTTGACATAACACACAAAAATAATCAAGAGGCGTCAAATCGCAAGATCCTGGGGGCCGACTCACAGGGCCAAATCGAGAGATAAGCTGCTCACCAAATTCATCCTCCAACATATCCATTGTTTCACGAGCAGTGTGGCATGTTGCATGTGGCTGTTCATCACTCCAGATGCGACAATTTTACTTGTGTACGTATCCGTTTAGCAAGAAATGAGCCTCATCGCTGAACACAATTTTTCGATAAATCAGCGTATTTTCATTGAGCTTTTGTAAGGCCCATTCACCAAAAATTAGACGTTGTGGTAGGTCATTCGGCTTCAATTCTTGTATGAGTTGAATTTTATAGGCTTTCAAACACAAATCGACGTGTAAAATTTTCTTTGTGATTGAGTAACACATGCCCAATCGCTGAGAACAGCGACGAATTGACATTTCACGATCACGATCGTCATTAACACTGGTCGCTACGGCTGCAATATTTTCTTCGGTACGCACTCTACGCATGCGAATCGATGGTTTCATGTCCAACAAAGTAAATTTGGTGCGAAATTTGGAGATAACAGCACCAAATGCTGATTTAGCAGGTCGATTATGACGACCATAAAATGGTCGTATCAAACGATGCACATTTGTCACAGAGCACGAATTTTGATAATAAATTTCAACGATTTGCAATTGTTGTTCGTTTGTTAGTCTTTCCATGATGAAATGGCAGAGTATACTGTACACTTTTCACTTTGACAGATGACATTTCGACGCCGTTACCAACTGCCAACTTGAAAAACTTAAATCTTAAAAAATCACCCTGTAATATGTAACAATGCTAGCAATTATTTAAATTATTTAAGTTCTGACTCCTACTCGGCGATTTGACATACTTATTTCTGGTTTCAACGGCAACGAAAAGAGGGTCTATTTGAGAAAAATTCGAACGCGTGTTTGTGAAAGTTTGAGGATAAAGAAAAAAAAAAATCTGGCGGCGCAGCTTTCTATCAGGAGAGACCGACTCTCAAGCAAATTCCGAATTTTTTTTTTTGTAACAAAATTGTGCATGCATTAACATGTTCATAATATTCTGCTAAATGCCAGTCTTTTTAAGTCGCAAATTCATAGTTATCCCACAATTTTGGAAAATTACTCAATTACGTATTCATTATGCCAGAATTTGTTCGAACCGGTATTTTCATTTCAAAGAATCGAACATTTTTTTTTTCTTCTTATAAATGTAGAAAATCTATAATTTTCTGTGTTGCGCAAAATCTTTCCTTGTATTGTAAATGTAATTGTGTAGACTATTACAAAAACCAACGAGAGATTAATAATTCCTCATATTTTTATTTCAATCAAACTATCAAAATGAGTTTGAGACTCCTTAAGAAAAAGTTGCTTTAAATGTACATAAAAAAATTCATTTTTTAAGGTTTCGAGTAGTTTTTCTTTTTAAATGAGCTCTTATGTTTTTAGAAAGATTGATAAAATTTTACTTTTTCTGTAAAATTTTTTCTTTTCTCAAGGTCATAGAATTTAATTGGAAAACAAAGATGTTGGTATTGTTCCTGGTTGTTTTATTTTATATTTCCCAATATTTCGTTTTACTTCGTCAATCATCTTCCGGGTATCTAAACATTTAGCAAGACATTATATTAAACAAACAGTACAAAACATTCAACAAAAAATAATTACATTTAGATGTTGTTCGCAAAATACGTTTTTATATTCCACGCTCTCTATCGGCACCAAAGCAAGTTAAATTCCCAATGGTTTATGGTTTCATGCCGTTGATTTCAGACCTTGAAACCTAATAGCATTTAGAAATCGATTCTTGTCCATAGGACAAAGCATCCTATGCTGCCTTATTTGAAATATCGAAATATGTTCACAAATACCTAATCAATCTTATAATATTTAAATATTTGGAAATACCGCTGTTAATATCTGGTCCCTAGACGTTAATTGATCTATCTAAATTTATGTTGTATCCCTCAAAAAACTGTTGTGTATTGTGAAGCAATGAGTGATTATGTTCGTATTTTCGATCCTTACATTAAATTGCTATCTTCTTTGTTTCCACTAATTTTCAAAATAAAAAGAATTAAACCGATTTGATAATTCTAGCAAAAATGTAAAAATGTTAGGAAAGGAAATGCGCATAAGGTGATAGGTGATGATATTTTTCCTTTAATTTTATGACATTTAATTTTTTGTTGTTGCTTTTTTGAAGCTAAGTTTAAGGCGCGCGCATAACGCGCAGAGCTCTGATTTCTATAGCGATGAAATTTCTTGCTTACCTATGGTGAGTTACTTTACGGTACTTTTAATGTACGATAGGAGGCGAGCGAGTCATTGAAATAAATTTGAACTACGCATGAGAAGCAAACAAATTTATAAATTAACAAATAATCTCAAAAATACTTACTTACTTTGGTATCGAAATGACGATAAAATTTTTTTGTGTGTATTGCTGCTATCTGCTTAAGTTAGTCATACAATTTAACAAAATTTAAAAATATTTAGAAACTGTAGAAAAGTTTAACTAAAATTTATGAAACCTTATCAAAATATAAACAAATTTAACAATTTTACCAAATACAGGGCGGCGCACGAATCGTGCTACAAACACAATGTCAATGTCAATGTCAATGTCAATGGGGGGACCGTTATTTGAAGATGAATGGGGGGACCGTTATTTGAAGATGTTAAAGGAGTTTTTTTTTTACACAGAACTGTGTCGAAGACGTATCCGCTTCCACAACATTTGGTGCCAACAAGATTGAGCAATTGCACAAAAGTCAGACCAGTTATGGCGGAGCCCCAACGAAAATTGCTAAACAAATTAATATCTAAAAACTCCACTTTCCATTGGCCCCCAAGGTCGCCTAACCTGACTGCACCACCTTTTTTATGGGGTTATGTCAAGCAAGAGGTGCCCAAAACGAAACTGAGAAGTTTGACTGAATTGAAGCAGTCCATTAAAACAATAATTGAGGCGATCCCGACTTCAACCCTTCAGGCCCCAATGAACGATATTCTGATCGACTGACTGACGCATGAGAATGGATGTCTTATAGGGTCTGTCACCTACAAAATTTTACAATAAGAAAGTGATTGATTTAAAAATGGTTATTTGAATTTCTTATTGTGGCACAATTGATGCGCCACCCTGTATAACAAAATATAACAATGTTGGAGAATGTTTAAAGAATTTGAAATAGATTTATAAAATCTATCAATATTCCAATAATTTAAATAATTTGAACCAAATTCAGCAACATTTTACCACCATATTGAAAAAATGCCAGACATTTTAACAAAATTCAACAAATTTTACTAGAAAGCTAACGAATTTACTCAAACTTAATAAAATGTAAACAATCATTCTTGTAGAATGTTTAAAGAATTTTAACTAGCTTTATAAAATGTACAAACATTCCAATAATCTGAGTAACTTGAATGGAATTTAACAAAATTTTACCCCCATCATTTTAAAAACTTCAAAACTTTTTAACAAAATTCAATAAACTTTGCCTAAAGATATAAAAAACTAACAAATTTTACAAAATGTAAAGGTCTAAGAATTAAAGGTTTAAATAATTTTAACTAAGTTTATAAAATGTAACAATATTTAAATAATTCGAATAATTAGAAAAATTTAATAAAATTGAACAAAATTCTACAAAAAACGATACGTATAACTATAACCTAACAACATATTTTAAATTAAAACAAAAACGATGAAAAGTAATCAAACTTAAGAAAAGTTAAGTATTTCTCTAGAATGCTATTCTTAAGAGACCATTATTACCCTACACCCTTTCCTCTTGTCCGGGACACAGAGTGCGCCTCGCCTTCCGATGTAAGTCAGTGGGACAAAAGAAAAGAAAACAACATACTCGTATTTGTTGTAGTCAGCTTTTGAGATAAAAAAAGACAGCTGCTGCTGAGATTGGCTGTTTGGCATGGTTGGTGCCGTTGATTACAACAAAAATCTAGTTTTTCCAATATTTCATTGTTTTGCTTTTCGAATGGTTGGTGTTGTGATAAGTTCGTACGTACGTATGTATGTACGTACGTACTTTGTACTGACTGACTCCGGCTGTTTTTGGCCAAAGATTTTTTTGTTTTTGATGCAATCGCAATGAATGCAGCGGCTTTTGTTTGTTGTTGCTTCATGTCTGCATAGTTGTTGGCTTATTTGTTGAATTAACACAGCAGATAAAGCCTGGCGGTTGGATCGTCTCGCAACACGCAACAACAAAAATGTTCAGCAAGCTGAAACTGTTTTTTGTTTTATGAAATTTCTTTTCATGTCAACTTTGTTTCGATTACTCACTCACTTACTAACTCATTGGCCATTTGGTGGATTGTTGTTGGCCAGTTTATTTATTTCGATTTTAGTTTTTCTGCTACTGGCATAACCTGATTTCGATGGTACTGAGTTTATTGGCTGGTTCACACATCGGTTGCTATCATTATCTGTTTTTTTTTTTGTGCGTTACCTATATACGCTAATAATTTATTACTATTTTTATTTATTATTATTCTTTTGGACTCGTATTTCTTCTTCTTATTGTTGTCGTTCGAGACAGACGTTCGGGTTTGAACTACTTACGAAATGTGTCAAATGCACAGTAGTTTTTGGGAAGGTAAGATTTTGTGTTTACTTTTCAATTTGGTCAAAGTTTAGAGCAATTTTTCTCCATCCCTCGTGGGGTAGTGAATATTAGCGAAATTCGCAGCGAAATTTTCGAAAAGTATTTCATTTCTTCTGAATGTATACAGGACGATATTCTGAACAGTACATTTGATTCTTGCTAGTGGTCATAAAAAACGTAAAAATTGAAATTTTAAAAAATAGTTACCAAAGCAGTGAAGGCGAAGACGATTTCACCGGCAGGTAAGATCGTGGTGTCTGTTTTTTGGGATGCGCATGGGATTATTTGTATTGATTATCTTCAAAGAGGAAAAACTATCAACGGCGAATATTATGCTAATTTATTACAGCGTTTAGTTGACGAAATTATGGAAAAAAGGACGCATTTGGCGAAAAAGAAACCGTGGTTTCTTCAAGACAAAGCTCCAGTTCACACATCCACTATTTCGTTGGCCAAAATTGATGAATTAAAGTTTGAATTGCTTCATCACTCTTTTTATTTTCCAAATTTAGCTCCCTCGGACAATTTCCTATTTCCAAACTTGAAAAAATGGCTCTTTAGTAAAAGGTTTTCCAACAATGAAGAGGTGTTGTCTGCGGTTGATATTTTAAGGAGTTTGACCGTTCTTACCACAGGGTGGCGCAATAGAACGTGCATATTGCATCATCTTTTTTTGCGTTGAGTTGGCGGGCTCACGGAGTTTTAGTCGCTATGAATCACTTCGACGGAAAGCGTCGCGCATTTTGCGTGAGCGCATTTTACGAGAACTCTCGTTCATATATTGCTACTGGGCGACTATATTGTGCTGAATATGGACTACGGCGAATTAGTGAAGCTCCGAGCGCTAATTTAATTAAAATATGGGTAAAGCGTTTTGAAGAGACCGGTTCAATATTTAAACCACAAGCAAATGGTCGCCCAAGAACATCTACGACCGAAGACAATGTTGAGAGAGTTATGGAGTCAGTACGAGGAAATCCACAAATATCGACTCGCAAGAGATCGTCTGCCTTACAATTATCGCGACGAAGTTTGCAACGAATTTTAACATTGGATCTTAAACTGCATCCATATAAGCTGCAATTAACACAAGAATTGAAAGAGTCTGACTTCATAGCAAGGCTCGCATTTGCTAATGAAATGCTTAATCGATTTTCCAATTTTGACAATATCCTTTTCTCTGACGAGGCTCATTTCCTTATGAATGGGTTCGTAAACCGTCAAAATTGTCGTTAATGGAACAGTGAAAATCCCAAAATCAAACACCAGAAACCATTGCATAGTCCTAAAGTGACAGTATGGGCAGCAATCTCTGATAGAGGAATAATTGGTCCTTTTTTCTTCGAAAATGCGCGGGGCCAAAACGTCACGGTTAATACGGAACGCTATGTTGAGATGTTGGAGGGATTTTTGGCTCCAGAAATTGAAAGTTCAAGAATAGTGAATTCCAGAACTTGGTTCCAACAAGATGGAGCTACCTGTCACACATCAAATGACTCCATGGCGGTGATGAAGCAGATGTTCCCTGGCAGACTGATTTCGAAAAGAGGTGATATCCCATGGCCCCCACGTAGTCCAGACTTGACGCCTCTTCACTTTTTTTTGTGGGGATACCTCAAACACAAAGTCTACAGTAATAATCTAAGAAACATCGTTCAGCTCAAAGAGAATATCCGTGGTGAAATGGCAGCCATTACACCAGTATTACTGAAGCAAGTTTTCAATAATTTTCGTTTGCGGTTAGAGGAGTGCCGTCGTAGAGAGGGTCACCATTTAGATGATGTTATTTTTAAAAAATAAACTCCATTTATTACTCTACAATGCCTTAGATTTATTTTAACCATACCTTTTGTATTTATTTTTTAATCTATTTTTTAAATATGCACGTTCTATTGCGCCACCCTGTATAAACAGGGTATAGAAACTATTGAAAGAAAATATTTCTCAACTTATTTGTGTCCTCTTTGTTATGTCGGACCGCCCTCATATCTAAAAAACACACATGAAAGGTATTATTGTGTCAAGATATCTGTATATTTCTAACCAAAGCACTGAGACTGAACATACGAGGTGTGTTCAAAAAATAAGGTTGAATTTTCAAATTTCGCGGGCTACGTACATTCGACTTTCGATTATTATTTGTTTATGTTGGTACACTCGTCTCGAAGATATGAGGCGGTTTTATCCATATAGTATGTTTAGGTAGTTTGTGAGAGGCATAAATAAGACAAGTCTTTTGCGTATTCGGCGATTTTCTGCTATCAAAAAAAAAAAAATGGATCAAAGAAATTGCATCAAATTTTGTGTAAAAAATGGAATTAAGTGCTCAAAAACACTTGAAAAGTTGACAGTGGCATACGGTGAGAGTACTCAGAGTCAAAAAAATATTTACAAGTGGTACAAGCTTTTCACAAATGGTCGAGAAGATGTGAATGACGACGCTCGCTCTGGACGTCCCAGCACATCAACAACCGATGAAAATGTTGAGAAAGTGAAGAAACTTGTTATGGAGAATCGTCGAATCACAATTAGAAAAGTTGTTGAGGACGTCGGCATATCGGTTGGCTTATGCCATGCAACCTTTTCGGAAATTTTGGGCATGAAGCGTGGAGTGGAACTGCTGGTCAGTCAGACCGTGTGACATCGAACAGAACAAGTGATCGGACCGGACGGCGCAATATCTGAAAAATATGGCGGATGGGTTAAGATTTTCCATATCAGCGTTTCCAGGCAGGTTTTAACGGGCTCGGCCACGTGAGGCCAAAAGTTGTTATGCTGAAAAATCAGGTTTTCGTGCCTCTTCGCGTATTGTGGGCAAAGCTCGGCTCAATCGTGTTAATTGAAGTCGATACCGATCCTCGGTAATGGTTTCGCTTGGTTTTAACAGCTCGTAATAAATAATACCGACCTGGTCCCACTAAACACGGAGAATAACGTTCGCAGCGTGAATATTCGGCAGAGGCGACGACGTGCAAGCATGACCGGGCAGCCCCATAACATTATTTTCTTTGGATTGCTGTGATAAATCCATTTTTCATCACCCGTTACAATACGATAAAGAAAATCCTTCCGTTTGTGTGGCTGAAGCAGTTGTTCACAGACGAAAAAAGGACGCCCAACGTCCCTTGGCTCAAAATCATACATATTCGCACAACCAAAAGAAAATTACTATTGTGCCAAGGCGATATGTTTGCCATATGCTTAAACTTGGCTTATGACGTTTAGGTTGTGGCAGAATCGACTAGCACTTACAGCTGGCAAAAGCGGGAACTTAGTTGTGCACCTAGTACAATATCATTTAAATGATCGTCTCTGGATTAGTTGCAGCAGTGGATCCTTTTGAGGTAGTTTTCGATCACATTTTCTCTCATTATCTCGGCGATAACTTGATGAATGTTGGTTTTCAAATGTTCCAACGTTTGTGGATTGTCTGCGTAAATACGGTCTTTGACGTAGCCCCACAAAAAAGTCTAACGGTACAAATCGCATGATCTTGGTGGCTAATTGACGTCGCCAAAACAGGAAATTACGCTTTCTGGACACTTCTTATGCAATAAAGCCAAAATTCTTCTTGCAACCACATATAGTCCAGTTCATAATCTTCAATTGTAGGCCAAAAGAGGTCGGTTATCATATGGCCATAGCGGTCTGAATTGACGGTAACGGTTCCTCATCCAAACAGCTACTTTTCCGCATGCTAAGGCTTTTCCACAATCTTTTCTGACCGCTTTCAGCCCCATATGCGACAATTTTGTTTGTTAACGTAACCACCGAGTGATAAATGACCTTCATCGCTGAAGAATTTTTTTGCAAGTTTGTTGCTGTAGCACTCAACCAGCATATCTACGGCATTGTGAATGTTCTGCCGGCTTTAATTGTTGCGTGAGTTGGACTCTATATGAATAGAGGTGCAAATCCAAATGCAAAATACGCCATAATGAGCTGTAAGAGAGGCTTAATTGCTGAGAACACCGTAGAAACACACTTTCACTAACAGAAGCGATGTTTTCGGCAGTGCGTACTTTGCTATGATGCACACGCCAGGTTCCAGTTCCAGTCTCTTTAAATTTATTTATAATCTTGCAATTCCTTGCACAGTAGGCCGATTATAACGATCATAATCACCCCGTATTGTACGAGAAGAGAATCATCGCTTTTGCAGTTCTAACAATATTTACACGTTGTTTGGTTGTTAAATGGTCCATATTCGTGAAAGGCGAACCTTTTATTAAATAAATAACAATTCAGATGACAGGTATTTAAGAGCTGACAAAATTGTCAGACCGGCGATTTTGAAACCACTAAATGGACAACCTTTATATTGTTAAATAGTCCATTTTCGTGAAAGGCGAACCCTTCATTAAATAAATAACAATTCAGATGACAGGTATTTAAGAGCTAACAGAATTACCAGACCGGCGGTTTCGAAACCACTGAATGGACAACCCTGTATATTGTGGTTTCTTCCACAATAGATGAACAATAGCTTATTTGTTCTCCCAATATAATTTCATCGGAAAGACCTATTCAAACCACTGTTCGTGTCCAGTTACTTGTTCATTTATTTTATTTCTTCCTCTTTTTCTAGTAACAATTGGCGTCGTTTGCTTTCGGCAGCAAAACCTGCTGTCTTCTTCTGTTTATTTATTGGCCATACTTAACTAAACTTTAATTACTCTATAAATAGTCAATAGAACAACAACAACAACGAGTGGCAAACTAGAGTTTATGGGGCTGCGTGAGCGGTGTGATCCATTCATTATGATTCCGTATGAAAATCACGAAATAAAGCCCAGCTTTTTCATTACGGTTGAATTCAATGCAAGTTGGTGAATTGTTGGCTTCTGAGTATTTAATAACTCTCCTAAAAATAGAGGTTTAAAATATGCCACGTTTTATTTGGGTTTTTAATTATTATGCCCATAGAGATTTTAGATTGTCTGCCCTAACACAAAAATACTGGCAGCTCATTCTGTCATTCGCGGTAACCTTATCCCTCTTACTCTCTCTCTCTCTCTTTCCCTCTCTTCCTCCCTCCCTCTCACTGTCCTTTGTGTATGTAGATACTTGAATACGTAAGCACACACACTAATATAACAAATAACAATACCATTATCATTTGCATTGAATTACATTAATTAACTTTTGTAATTTGAAAGCCTTAATGATAATTAAAAAGTTCCGATTGTTGATGCATAGGCAGGCAGGCAAACTGTCAGACAGACAGATTGACAAACTGGTTGCCTCCCTGTTATGTTTGTTTGTTATGCCAGTGTACATGATTTTGAACTTGTGTTCTGCGGTAGCTGTTATTTTATTAATTTTTTTTTACAGGTTCTAATCTCAAACGCCCCCAATTCCCCAAATTGAATTTCCAAATAGTACTCATACTCGTACGATATAAAATTGTTTATTTTTAAAACTTTCTGTTTATGTGTAAGTGCATTTTATTATATTTGATTGTGTCTGGTTATTTT
>JAHXMU010000375.1:103062-133813 GCA_019455685.1 Philornis downsi | reverse complement strand
AAACAAGTCAAATTTGTTCAGTAGGTGCTAACACACATATGCCAATCCTAACCAAAAAATTATATTCCTTTTCGAAAGGGGCAACATTCAAATGCCATCCGCCAACATTTTATATAATTTCGAGCATTTGTGTTTGAGTTGAAGCCTTTTATGTGACGCTACTTTTATTTTTTTTCTTCATACAACGGGGAAAAAACGGATTTCTTTCCGTTTTCGATTTATAAACGTGTTTGTATTTTAGCGATTTTTACATTTGATGACATTTTGAATATCTCTTCATAGCATATAATGGCTAAAGCTTTTTCCAAAACAAAAATTTTGTATACTCGTATTTCGCGATTGGATGCTTCATTTTCGAGATGTGAATATAGTCATGCCTTTTTTACTTCATCAATTTAAAAAAAATTGCATTATGCTTTAGAAGAACCGATTTGGGTGCTTCGTTTTGAAGATGTCGATTTTTCTTTTAATTTTAACCATGCTTCTTTTGATTACTTTAAAAACAATTTTTGATATCATGTGATGGGTCCGGGACCTTTTAAACATCCCATTTCTGCAATTTGACTCTTCGCTTTTAGAGCAGAGATAAAAAAATGGATTTCGTATGTTGATTAAATATCTTTTTTTGGTGGAAAGGATACCACTGAATGCCAACTTTGGCTTAAAAAATGTTGAATGATAATGGTTTGCTTGATTTTAAGCGAGGTCGTACGGGCACTTATGCTACTGAACGCAGTGTTGACTAAACCATCACAATAATCCAAAGATTGTACTCGATCATAAAGAAGTGAAGTTTTCCGAAAATAGTTGGCATTTTAAAGATATCAAAAGGCAGTGTATTCAAAACTTTGCAAGGAAATTTGGAAATGATAATCTTTGCCAAACTGATATGGGATTTGGTAACTGTAAAGAATTTTCGCTTGGACGAAATGTAACTGTCACTATTCTTCAGAATGCAATCGCTAGTCTGCTGAGTGGAAAGGACCTGGTGAAAGCCGTGCTAAGCGACCAGGAACGCAGCAGTCGGTTATTAAGGTTATGGATTTCACACATGGTATGCTTTAACCGATTCCTTTCAAAAAGAAACAACAGCTGTAAATGGTGAATATAGCACGGTGGGATTGTTTGAAAACCAATATTTTGAAAAAAAGAGGGAGCCTGACAGAACTTTAGACATCCGATTAACTTTGTGCCCGTTCACTTGTTTTATTTTTCGTTTAGCACATTTTTTAGACGGAATTTTGGCAACTCGGTTGGCTTGATTGAGAAAGGGATTGAGAAAATAAACTCTGCTCTCGCTCTCCCTCTCACTATCGTTGTGTTTTCATTTATCAAAACAATAACACAATTGCAGAATGCTCTGTATTTTCTTATCATTTGTTATTTTTGTTTCTTAATTCTAAATCATAACTTGAGATATTCGGATTACAACACTAGAGAATGGCAGTGTCGGAAATTTAATCAATAATATCAAAAATCTGTTTAAATTAATTATTTTAATTCTTTAATAGGTTTGAGTGACAGCTTTGAACTCTCCAGAGTGTGTTAACAGAAAGTCAAGTACAAGGAGAGCGTAGTTGATCATGATTTCTAATCGCCTAAGGAGAAAGGGCAGATAACCAGAGAATTTTTATGGTTTTACTCGATTAAGAAATAAAACAGTAACGATAAAAATAAATATAAACCGTTTTTCGATAATCCAAAACTAGTTGATGAATGAAAATACACTTTGCAGTTTTAAGCTTATTAAAAAATTCCAGAAATTTATTATTAAATTTAAATTATCCACTCACCAAACATGCCATCAATCGGATATGCTAAGAACAGTCATTATAAAATACCAACACGTTTTTTATTACCGATTTTAAGCTGCAATTTCAATAACTAAGTTATAGTGATTTGAAAACTGGAAAAATTTTTGCAAAGCAAATTTTAGAAAAGATTTGATTTCAGCCCACAATTGAAAGTTATATTCGCCACTAAAGTTTTCAAACCTGGAACAGATATTTTATTTATAATTACGATGACTGTCTTTTATATTTTGAGGTGTGACAACGCCGAATTTGTTAACAACATCGTCTATTTTGTCGTTTTTAATGACACACCTGCTCCGAGCGTTTTGTCATACAAGAGCAGCTTGTCTTTTTATGCAGAGACTTGAAAAATTAATGTCAGCCAAAAAATGGAATGACATCGTGAACTTTTACATGCAATGATTTTTTACGATTTTCGACGTGGATTACTACATTACTACTACAACATAGGGCCGACCAATTGGCTTCAGCTTTTAAAATTTTTTCCAATTTCTATGAAGAATTAAAAAAATAACGTTCAGAGATTTTTCATTTAGCAATTTTCTTTTTGTTTTAGTGATTTAATATTTTAGCGATTTTTTTATTTTTGTGATTTTGTATTTCGGCAATTTTGTTTTATTTTAGTGATATTTTAGAGATTTTTTGTATTAGGAATTTTTTATTTGAGCGACTTTTAATTTTATCTATTATTTCACTTTGGCGATTTTTTCTTGGATATTAAAAAAAAATCTGCTGCGAGGTAATATTCTGGATCTAATGCTGGTCTATATTCGAGAGTGGGTGCTCCGTCTTGGATTTATAGGCGTGTTTGTATTTTAGCGATTTTTGAACCTGATGACTTTGAATATTTATTCACAGCATATTACGGGCAAAGTTTTTACCAAAACCAAATTTAATTAATTTCGTAATTGGATGCTTCATTTTCGAGATATGGGCATATCTCTATTTTAGGAGTTTTTTTTACTTCATCAATGTAGATGTAGGCCTTTTCGAGATTTTGTCTTTTTTTTTAATTCCAACGATCCTTATTTGATTATTTTAAGAATAATTTTTGATATCATGGGATAGGTACAATTTCTTTCGCACCTCCGCCGTTGCAGTACAAATAAATTCCTATTTCTTATTTTATGCATTGGCTTAGTTTACCTCAGTTTGCTCGGCTTGGTTGCGAACAACCACAGTTTTTAGGATGTGATACCTGACTCCAAGCCTGACTACCAAATTACGAACTGCCTTGCGAGTCAAAAGTCAAAAGACCGTCTTATTGCGGGCCGGTCATCGAATCGATTACCAGGATTCTTTCGGAATGGTTCCAGTCTCGCGAGCTGGGAGCATGTAGTTATTATACATTTATAGGAGCTAGATTTTGGCTCTAAAACATCTGGCTCGAGAACCAATAAGCGCTAACTTAAATAAGCTGTGCTTCACAGACCGCACTTTTCTACCAAAACTGATATAGATGTAGGGGTTTTATGGTTGGTATCATCCGTTATGCAGTTCAACTTCTTTAAAATGTCTTGCGCGTCCTCTAAAGTGCATTAATTGCGCAACATTTGAAAAATCAACTTCGTATGTAAACAATAACCTGCCAACGTTTCATCGCCTTCATGTGAATGGTCTATAAGTCTAAACGGGTATATAAAAAAAAAAAAACACATTCATACAGCTGAGTTTATAATAGTGTAAAACTTGTTTCTTTATTTCTATTAAGTATCGTATAAACTTAGTGTACTAATTAGGTGTGTTTAGTTAAATTTAACTATCTTAATTCCCATCAAACATCAGAATACATTTAAGGAAGCAGTTTGGGTATTCTAATTTCATGGACTTTCCACTTATATCGCATTCTTTGGCCCAACTTTTTAGTACTGCTTTGAAAATTTATGAAATGAAATCGTTTGTGTTTCTTGACCATTTGCAAATTATCACTTTTAAGATTTATTATTATCGAAAGTTAGATCTTATCGCTAATTATGTTTTGTTTTTCACATGAAGAGCTAAATTTTCACCAAATTTGGTGTTCATTTTTAACATTTCATTTGTCATCGAGCAGCGCATTTACGGGCCGAGAATTTGGATTTTGTCCACGCAACGTTTTGTTTTATAACGTTCCAATCGCTTCCATTGCTGCCGTGCATAGTAATAGTTTACTTTTATTATTTGCTGGCCTGATCTTCGGGATCGTTCGCGAATGCATTTTAGTTATTCCGCCTGAGTATTGGGTACCATGACTTTTATCATTCCCGGTAAGATTTCCGCTTGTATGGAACCGTATTCGACTTTCTCACCATCTACGGTCAAAATACCCTCCGTGTCCTGAGGTTCAATGCGAAAAGCTGAAACCGGTATCACTTGCATGTGGGGTGTAGGAGCCTCTGCGAGATGAGTGCCGGAACTAAGATTAAGCAGGAATTGTACCAGCTGAGATTTCCCCACGCCCGCTCTAATGATTACCAGATAAATGACACCATCGTTTAGCTTAGAGTCGGGGGCAAAGAAACAATCGGACGCCAAGTGAGTGGTATAGGCCGCATGGACCATAATGAAGTCACCCTCCTCACTGTGCCAATCTGCCGGTAGAGCGCGTCCTAAGGGGGGAATAGACGATTGAGGAGCCTTTGTATTGAACTCGGCATTGGCAGCTTCAATTTTACTCATTATGGTGGCACCACTTTTGTTGGATCTCTGAGATTGTCCAGGTATGGAGTAATATGCGGTTGCCCGAGAGGTGGCTGAATGCCAACTATCAGGTTTGTAACTGGAACGGGAGGTAATATCCATAAACTCATCCTCGTCTTCAAACTCCTCGTCATCTTTAGCATCGACAAAGTCCGTTTCATCATCTAAAGCATCTTGGAATTTTCTCAATGTCGAAGAAGTTTTTCTAAATCGCCGTACTTGTTTCTGGGGTTCAGCTTTCACTTCTGGCTTGCGCCAGGGTAAATAGGAAACTTTGCCCTTGTAGGATCTTAAGCGGAGTATACGACGAATAGACCACAGTGTAAATCTCTGGGCTCCAATAGATCTCAGTTTCTCACTTTCGATGTCGATGTCGGCAATAATGCCCCAGCCCACAGAAAGAAACGAGTACATTTCCACTTGGCTGAGTTTCGTGGCCAATTCTACTCGTACCACATCCATGGGAGCACACTGGCCCGACACACAGGTCAGAGAAGCATTGACTATGGGCTTGGGCTCATAGGGTTCGTTGTAGAGGTGGGCTATAGTTTTCGCCAGACCATTGCCGGAACCACAGGGTATTATGCCCAAGGGCAGATTATGGGTAAGCACTTTCCAATCGGTGCGTTCCATCATGCCATTGAGTACCTCATAGAACAGGCCATCACCTGAGGCTACCACAATGCCACTGTATCGCTGGACCAAGTCCTTGCGCTGTCTCACCAAATCGCGAGCAAAGTTGGCGTGTGTGGTTACCACCAGTTCATAGGGAATGCCAGCTTCTTTGAACACTGGTGCTACTTGATTCTGGAACATGATCCGGCCTTTGCCGGAACCTGATTTGGGATTTAGTAATATCAAAAGGGGCTTCGTGTCTTCCAATGACTGGTCGAAGCCTTTGTTAATTTTGATAGCCCTGTGCCAACGTTCGGCGGCTCTCAAATTCTCCTCATAGGTCAAGAAAGAGCGGAACCGCAAAATTCTCACCGTGCGCATGCGCCTCAAAGGTTTCTCTTTGCGCAAATAAGCATAGATGTACAAATAGGCCGAGATGTCCTTAAGATCCTGGGCGTTTGTGTTTTCACTATGATGTTGTTGCGCTTCATCATCATCCTCATCGATGCGTTTGCATGAATTCAAACCACCTCTTACCCTTTTCTTCATCTTGGGGCCGCAGTGACTGCCCACAATGTCCTCGATGCGTATCAGCTGTTCCGTAATTTGATCCTGCTCCGTTGTTTCTCTGCGCAAATAGATACCGGTTGTATTCAGGTGAACTTGAATCTTCAAATTGTGTTTGTTTTTATTGTTGTTGTTTATGTAGAAATTTTCCGTCAACTCAATGCAACTGCTCAAATCGTCCGGTATAGTGGGGGATGAGTTGGACGTAGAAGGGAACGGCAGCTGGTTGGAGCAAACATTGGCCATATTTGTTGTTGTTGTTGTGTATTGCAAGAGCTGGGGCTTTACGGGAATGACACCATTGGAGTTGTTGTTTTCGCTGTTCGACGCTATATTGCCAGCGTAAGAAGCAGATGCAGTCATTGGCTTTGTTGAGGGGTTGGGAGAGAAGGGAAGTTGAGGCTGCTGAGATATTTAGTGATGCGAGGTGCAAAAGGAAGAAACAGAAAAGAGTTATACAAAATTATGTGCGTTTGTTTGTCTTTTTTTTGTTTACGACATATAATACTTTTATATATTGCGATATATCTACAACTTTTATATTTACTGGCAGTTGTTGAGTTGTGGTTTTACACTCCCCCTGTTTTGTCTTTTGAAAAATTTTTGTTTCGTTTGTTTCTTTTCGTTTTTTGTTTTTTTTTATTTGTTTTTTTGTTTTAATTATTAATAATTTATTACAATTTGCTGTTGCGTTTACCTTAAAAGCTTATTTCAGACTGAAGTCGATCACTGAAATCGTTTCAAGTTATCAGTCCGATAATATTTCTCTTTGGGTCTCCTCAAAGCATATCAGCTTTGTGTGTGCATTTTTTGTTGTCTATTTGTTTTTTTTTTATTTTTCGAACCGAAACGTTTATTGTTAGCTGGGCATTTGAATAGACCAACCTAACTAACAGCAGTCCGTCAGTGCAATCACCCTACCTTAAAAGTGTAATTATATCGTGTTGTCTACAACGCTTTTTGTTGTGATTTCTTTCGTGATATTTTCTTATAAATTTATAAATTGGAAGAAAGAGTGCCTGTAGAATAATTAAATTCTTTTTCGTCTTATAACCAACTTCAGTTGTTTTGTCCCATTCGCGTTATGTCTACATTTAAAAATAAATCACCTTGTGTGAAATGAAGTGGGTCACTCGAACAAGAATTACATGTCTAAAAATCGACACATAATAAACAGGTAATTGCTTATATCCCATGTAAGTGTAAGGGGGGAATACCAACACGTAAATTTCACTAACGTAAGAATATCCTCATAAATAGCTTGCCTTAATAAGGGGACATCCCTGACCATATAACGGATTATCCATTTAATGTTTTCGGTCTGGCAAGACTGTCAGCTGTTAATTACCTGTCATCTGAAGTGTTATTTATTTAATGAAAGGTTTGCCTTTCACGAATACGGATCGTTTAATAACCGAAGAACGCGTAAAAATAGTTAAAACTTTCTGCAAAAGTGATGGTTCAAACGTGGACACTTTTTGTGTATTACAGGATGATTGTGGCCGTCATACTGTACAAGGAATTGGCAAGATTATAAAGAAATTTGAAGAGACTGGAAGTGTCTTACGGCTATTTGTGGCGTATTTTGCATTTGGATTTGCACCTCTATCCATATAGAGTCCAACTCACGCAACAATTAAAGCCGACTGGCAATTCACAACCCGGTAAATATGCTGATTGTTTGCTACAGGAAGAGGCTTCCAATGTTGATTTTTCGAACAAAATTTTCTTCAGCGATGAAGTTTATTTCTCACTCAGTGGTCAACAACGTCAACAAGGAAAATTGCCGTATATAGGGCTCGGAGATCCCAGAAATGTTTACATCCGGAAAAGATGGCTCTTTGGTGCGCATTATGGTCAGGAGAAAATAGCGCTGGTGGAACCGTTACCGTCAATTCAGAGCGCTAAGGTCGTAAGATAACTGACTTTTTTTTTGGCTGCAGTTGAAGATTATGAACTGGACGTTACGTGGTTTCAATACGACCAATTTTAGCTTTATTGCATGAGAAGTTTCAAGAAAGCTTTATTGCATAAGAAGTTTCAAAATCATGCGATTTGACGTCGACTTGACACGGTCAAAGACCGTGTTTACGCGGGTAATCCTCAACGTAAGAGCGTTTGCAGAACCCACATTCGACAAGTTATTGTCGAGATATCGTCCGAAATGTGCGAAAACGTGGTCGAAGACTACCTCAAAAGGATTCACTACTGTAACCAATCCAATGACGGCCATTTAAATGACATATTTCGTATATAATGACAAGTCCCACGCATTATAATGAAATAAAAGTTTCATCGAAATCTTAGCTTTATATATCTTTTATTTATTATATTTTATTTCACTTTACTTTTGAAATCATAAAATGGATAACCCATTATGAAGAGAGGTAAAAAAAGTAATCGACCTAAGCAAGAGAATACACCACTAGTATCCAATCAGCATTTTTATACACTCCATCATAGCTACTAGGAATGCTCATCCGAAATCGTACAAATTTAACATTTAAATTTAATTTAAATTTAAATTTAAATTTAACAAATTTAAATTTAATAACAAAGAGATTCATTACTTATCCCATAGATCGCTCCTGTAATCCATATTTCGCATAGTGTAAGTGGTATAAATATAAGATTTCATATTCATAAAATTACTCACACAATTTTGTGATAAAGTAAAGTAAATAGAAAATAGGCCATGTTTTCCAGTTTTTCTTTGATAAAGGCGAAAACATAAGCCCGAAGGCAAAAAATGTGAATAGAGTTTATTGTCTTGACACTGTAACAGACAATCGAGCGCAATTTTGGTTTCGTTGACACCGTCTCGGAAATTTTGATGTCAAAGGTCAATTATCGAAAATTTCGGTAAAATAATAGAAATCGTTAATCGTCCGACTATCATTTAAGTACTGTTACGACTGGTCAGGTACTGATTCGATTGCACAAAAAACACTTTGAAACCAATAATAATAAGATTGGGCATAAAAATAAACTCGATGTATGAGCGCTACACGAGTTAACCCAAAAAAATTGCAACAAAATCGATCCATTTTTGAAACGGATAATAACTGCTGATGAAAAGTGGAACAGTCAAATGGGACAACGTCAACCCAAAATGTTTGTGGACGAATTGCAGTGAGCCGTGATATAGTACCTCAATAGTTTTAGAGGAGAAATGTTCAGGTAGAAATTGCCAAATTTGACGTGAATTGTATACATAGACCGGTTCGCAAAAAACCGGGTTTTCCGGCTTTTAATGGCCGTTATCCCGTTAGCCGTTTTACCGAAGTCGTTTCTCACAACACAGGCTTTAACCCCAAATTATGCCAATTTTGTTTATGTATTTAACATATTCTAAACCAATTTGTAGCAGTATTTTCTATCCAGCGCCCAGAAAAGACAAACTCTATTCCTATTTAGTTTTCGTCACGAATTCTCTTTTGTGTTTGGTATCGGTTGAAAACGGGTGCTTCGAAATGGTAATTTGGGTTTTGGAAAGAGAAAATTGAGACGGACCCAGCACAGTGTTTGTCCGATGACGTTTGTTGAGTTTTCGGTCAGAAATTCGTTCACAATGACAGGCTTCTGAGATGGTGCTTTATCTTAGGACAAAATCCATGAATTTTCTTTCCCTATATCTGGTATTTCTCAACAAACTTGCCCTCAGAAACGTCACATAAAGCCCAGATGACATTCTTTATTTACCATCTGATTTGTTGACAAGAATTTCAGAGAAAACAGTCAAGAATAGTCTGACTTTTGATCAACTTTGATGTGTTATTTTCAATTTCAACTCATTTGAGTTTTTGGTTAGAAGTTCGTTCACATTAATAGGCTTGCTCGTAGGTTAAAATTCATGCATTTTCTTTCCACAAATCTGGTATTTCTCGACGGATTTTGCCCTCACAAACGCCACATAAGGTCCAGATAACATTTGTTATTTACATTCCGATTTGGTGACAAGAATTTCAAAGAAAACAATCAACAATAGTCTGACTTTTGATCAATCGACTTTGATGTGTTATTTTCTATTTCGACTATGAAGTCGAAATTTATTGGTTCCAGCATGTCTTCAGCCATCTTTAAACTTTTGAAGAAAATTCAGAACTTTCGAAATTAGTCGAGCGGTAAAGCGTCTTATACCCGAGCAATTGTGTGAAATAATACGAATGAATTCATGAGACACAAAAAACTCTCTCAAACTTAAATGATGATCGGTCATCATTTCCTTCACTTTATCGATATTAACCCCAGTCGAAGAGGTTGATGGTCAACTAACGTCAACGCTTTTTAATGCATTGCACCATTGTACTTTATGTGACATTTTTAGCGATTCAGCAAACGAAGTTTCATTTGCAATACAACATTTGGGACAAATTCTTTGTTCAATATTTTTGTCCGTTGTAAAAATAGCAAAACACATTTGAGATGATCTGAGAAAATCGAGCACTATGAACAAATTAAATGGCAGATGGCTCTCAAACTCTGCGTCAGTGTGGAGCATAGTTGTGTCAATTCAGCGACAAATTACTACAGACAATACCTTTAACATTTTTACATAACCAGTTTTCAGTACTTTCTCTTCTTTTTTTTAAAGAACATAATCCTTTTCCTGATCGAGAAGATTTTTTTAAATCACAGCGCATGTTAAATTTTTCAATGGTGATAGCAGTTTTGAAGTAGCAACATCTAATCCACGTATTTTTGTTTCTAATTGCCAAAATATAAACCGCCGACCTCGTCCAGTTGGAATAAATATGACAATATACAAGACTCCAAGACGCAGACTCCACCTCGTCATTGTTGGCAAATTTTTTACTACCGAGCCTTTTTTTAAGTTTGGGAGCAGAAAATATTCCGATGGAGCTACATCCAGTGAATAAGCTGCGTAGTGAAACAATTCGAATTTTAATTCATTAATTTTGGCCATCGCAATAGTGGATGTGCGAACTTGAGCATTGTCCTGATGAAACAACACTTTCTTTTTCGCCAAATGCGGCCTTTTTCCATAATTTCATCACCCAAACGCTGCAATAAATTAGCATAATATTATTATATATATTAGCATAATATATATAATATTATTATATTAGCATAATATATTTCTGAAGATAATTAACAAAAATAATCAAATGCGCATCCCAAAAACCTCCTTCGCCTTCTTTAAACACGATTCTCCCATTCCAGTTCTGTTCTGTTTTGACTGTTCCTTTCTCAGGTGTGATGGTGTGGACCCATCTCTCATCCATGGCTATTAATCGGCGCAAAAATTCGGACTTTTTGCGGTGAAACCTCGCCAAGCACTCTACTGAAACATTTTCTGACATCTCTATTAAAAGCAAGCGCGGCACCCATCTTGTGCACAGCTTTCTCATCTTCAAATCTTCGATCAATATACGACATATAGCAGTTTTTGAAATGTCTATCATTTTAGCTAGCTCAAGCGCCTTCAGCCAACGATCATTCAATATGATTTTGTGGATTTTCTTAATCCAGTGTGGCGTGGACACCTTAATTAGTCGACCACTACGGTGTTCGTCTTGGCAGCTTGTACGGCCTCGTTTAAACTACCTAACTGCCACCCAATATTTTACAGTTGTAAATGAAGGAGCAGACTCCCCCAGAGTAGAATTTAGTTCAGCTTTAATATTGGCTGGACTGAGGCGTTTCAAATGGATATATTGAATTACATAACGGTGATCAATTTTTTGCATGTTTAGAAATTCGCTGAGTTCGATTATTATTGATGGCTCAAATAAAAATACTGAACAACGTGGCTCATTGAAACTTAAAACATATGTTTTATAAGATTACCACTTTTCACGAAAATATTTTTTTCAAACTACTAACGCCATCTATACGTTAGGTCAGCTAGTTTTGTGAACGCCCTCGTGCAATCGAAAATTGCATTCAAATCTCATTCTCCTTTAAAGCGGATTAATTTGTAATTTGCGACAATTATAAATATTCGATTTTGTCTTACAAATATGATGGGATTTCTCTGGAAATTAAAAGCCATTCGTTGCTATTGCTATTAAGCGGTTTACGCTTGCAATAATCAGGTGTACATAAACAAATTCCTGAGAAAGAGAAATGAAATTCTAACTTTAGTGATTATCTGGACAATAACGCTTTGTTTGTAATTGGTGGATGAAGATGCGAAATAAATTATATCAATATATGTTTCGGGTGAAAATAATCTGATATTTTGAAACTTTGGAATTTGGCATTATAATAGTTTAAGCCTACTTAATCATTTTTGTTGTAAAAACTACTGTCTGATAAATGCGACAGACATGAAGCGCCTCAACTCGCCTACGTTGTGGCAAATATAAAGAAATATGAAATTCAACTCGGGCTTGAAATGTTGCAAATTTTAATCTAAAAGCGAATGTTTGAAACTTTTGTGCATTCGTTTTATGTCAATCATTTAATTAACGATGTTTTTTTTTCGTTTTTATCTAGCAACCATTTAAATTTAACGTATTCGTTTAATCTAAAATTAAACTTAATTGAAATGCAATCGAATCGTATGTGTCAACCGTTGAATTGTAACAATTTAAGCTCATTTACATATGAAATTTGAAAGGCATCACTGACAAACATACGCACACACACACACATACATACACATGAACACAACAACAAATAGGGTATTACATGATTCGTTGTTTGCCAGTCTTTCACGTTTTGTTCAGCTGGTCCGTAATATATTGGTAATAAAATTTCAAAATCTTATCGCATGAAATAAAATTGACTCTTTCATGATTTATCAATCATAATGCCTTCGACTCCGACTCCTTCCCTTTCCTCCTCTTAAGTTAATGTTGAAATTTCAATTACCGCTCTTTGTATTTTGCTTTTTTTCTCTTTGGTGGGTGAAAGATAAGATTCCTTTTGTCCAGGGTCTGCAGACCGCTAACACCTGTAGTCTGTGTTTCTCTGTAACATTCAGAGTCAACCCAGAGACCAATTGCAGATGCCTTAGTTATTGTTGTTACCCGTTCACAGTTATGAATGCCAAGTTAACATATCAGCAAATACAGTTAACACTTAGTATATGGCATGAATATCAATGGTTTTGGCTTTTAATTCCACATTTGATTACGCTTTTTGTGAGCATATTAAAGCTATCGCGCGCCCGGATTTTGTAGTTTGCGTGAATACTGAACGCGTTGCGGCAACCTCACGTCGAGACGTTTGATTGCGAACTAATGGCGAGAAGCAATTGAAAAGAAAAACATGAAATATCACAACAACAAAAACAAAAAAATACATCGTATTGTTAGCTAAACTTATGCAGTCATTTTAATAAGTTAGATCCCGTCTCAAATCGCGCTCACTCACTACACTTGTCTCCCGAAAAGCTGCTCTCTTGATCATTTGGGCACAGTAGCGCAGTGTTACCGGTTTAGTATATTTCATGATTTTTTTTTTCAGAATATTTATTGCCTCTGCGTTTTTTTGAGTATACTCGTACAGCTAAATGCTATTTAGCATCTTTTTTTAAATTTTGGATTTTTTTTCTCTCAATGTCTTATAATTAAGCAACTGCAATTCCAATGCTGATTTTTTTGGTGAAAGAACCCGAAATATTTATTTAAATATGCTTGATCGCCCTAAAAATCTATTGCGACTTACGCATATCCGTGCGTTGTGTGTCTGAAGAAAACGGGATAGAGGATGCACTGCTTAAGCTAGGAAGCTGAAATTTGGCAATCATTATACGAAATTTGGCAATTACGCTTCAAAACTAGGCGACCTAACAAAGAAGACACAAAAAAGTTGGGAAAAGTTCTCTTTATTTTTCAACTTCATCTTCTTTTAGCATCGATACACTTTTTCCAGCGATATTCAATAGTTTCTATACCCTGTTTATAGTAAGAACTGTCAAACTCCTTAAAATAGCCATCAACCGCTGACCCCACCTTCTCACAGTTGGCAAATCTTTTACCACCACGCCATTTTTTCAGGTTTGAATATAGAAAATAGTCCGAGAGACCTAAATCTGGCGAATAAGCAGCGTAGTGAAGCAATTCGAACTTTAATTCATTAATTTTGGCCATCGCAATAGTGGATGTGTGCGAACTTGAGCATTGTCCTGATGAAACAACACTTTCTTTTTCGCCAAAGACGGCCCTTTTCCATAATTTCATCACTTAAACGCTGCAATAAATTAGCATAATATATTTTGTACTTCTGAAGGTAATCAACAAAAATAATCAAAAGCATTACAACCAACCGTCTTCATCTTCTTTGGACACGATTCTCCCATTCCAGTTCACTACTTTGACTGTTCCTTTGTTTCAGGTGTGAAGTGGTGGAGCCATGTCTCATCCATGGTTATAAATCGACGCAAAATTCGGGTTTATTGCGGTGAAACGTTGCCCAACACTCTACTAAAACATCTTCTAAAATCTCTATTAAAAGCAAGCGCGGCACCCATTTTTTGCACAGTTTTCTCATCTTCAAATCTTCGGTCAATATACGACATAAGCACTTGTTGTAATATCTATTATTTCAGCTAGCTCACGCGCCTTCAGGCGACGATCATCCAATACCATTTTGTGGATTTTCTTAACCGTGCTTGGCGTGAATATTTCAATTGGTCGACCATTAGGGTGTTCGTTTTGGCAGCTCGTACGGCCTTGTTTAAACTCGGCTACCCAGTATTTTACAGTCGTAAACGAAGCAGCAGACTACCCCAGAGTAGAATCTAGCTCGGCTTTAATATTGATTGGACTGAGACCTTTCAAATGGAAATATTGAATTACATAACGGTGACCAATTTTTTCCATGTTTACAAATTTGCTAAGATCGTTTATTTTTGATAGCACAAATAAAAATACTAAACAACATGGTGCCTTGAAGCTTAGAACATATGTTTTAGAAGATTGCCACTTTTCACGAAAATAATTTTTTCAAACTACTAACGCCGTCTATACGCTCTTGTATATACTCAAAATGAATACAAATAAAGAGTCTTGGAAAATTGTGATTTTGGTTCTTTCTATACAAATTTTAAACTTCAACAAATATTGACTACATAACTGACGTAATTTGTGGTGTTGTAATTACGGCTGAAATAATATTGTTAATTTTCTCTGATTCACCGAGTGGTGATGATGGTGCTCATGACCCTTTTAAAATGTCTGTCCATTTATTATACACGTAGTGGCAGTAATCACTTGTAATCACCTGTAATCACTTTAGTGAGCAAAATTTACTTAGAGCAAAATTTATAGCGATTTTATTAATGCAATTTATATTGGCCTTAATTTTTGTTCCGCAGCAGTTTTCTCAGTCATTTTTATATTTTATCGCTACATGTGGGTCATTTCGAACCATGTTGTGAGTCTTTAAAATTTATCCAAATATAATTACGAAGGTTGATGATGAATAACCTTTGAGTATTTTGCAATCTTTTTTTAATCTAAAATGTTATTGACTTCGATATCATTAAAATGACAAAATTCACTTTAAAAATTATACCACTTTAAGAGCGATTTACTTTGCTTCAGTCTGTCTTTTCAATGCAAACATTTTATGTCAAGAAGCACAGTGATTTTTAGTTTTAAAAATTGGCAATACTGCATATAAAATATAGTAAAAAGAAGTCCATTATTTTTCCAATAGATGGCTTTGGTGATATGTACCTCACGTTGTATAGGCACAATCGGGCATTAGAAATATAAGATGTCTTACTCCGAAAACTATTTAAACAATTTTGTGATTGTTTGAGCGCGCGTCAAAAATGGGCATGTGGAAAGAGAAAATACCGAATATTTTATAGATTTTTTTCGGTAAAGTCGATGACTTAAGCCCGAAGGCTGAAAATGTAAATATTGTTTTTGTTGCCCTGTTACTGTACTGTAACCAATCGTTCTCTAGTTTGGTTTTGTCGTTTCCGTTTCGTCAATGTTGGTGTCAAAGATGCGCATTGTGCACGCTCTTGAAATGTGGAAAATGACCAAATGTAGAAAATGTCGGTAAAATAATAGAAATAGTCAAATTCCACTGTTATGTAAGCACTTTTTCGATTGCCCAGGCTGGATATAAAAAGAAGCTTTATGTATGAGTGTCACACGGGTTAACGCAAAAAAATCTCACGAACCGGATTTTCATTTGCGAATCGCTGTTGAAATCCTGAAGCAGATTATGACCGGTGATGAAAAATAGGTTACCTTACGATAACGTCAAACGGAAACTTCGTGGTCTCATCACGGTGAGCCGGCGCACACGGTAGTCATGGTAGGATTGATGATTATGAAGGTTTCGCTGAATGTTTGGTGGGATTGGTAGGGAATTATCTACTATGAGCTACTCCGTCCAAGTTCTTAATTCGGACCTTAATTGTCAACCATTTCAATGTCTGATGGAAGATGTAGCGGCCAGCTTGGTCCAATTGGAGATTAACTGTGTTTTATCAGGGTAACGCCAGGTCACGTACATCAATTGTGACCCGACAGAAGCTCCAGCTTGGTTGGGAAATTTGCGGCACGAAGTAATTTTCACCTTATCCTGTATGTGGTGTAAGATGATTTAGCTAGTAAAAAATGCACCTCAAGAGAAGTTCTTGGAAATAGACTGTCTCAGTTTTTTGCAGACAGAGATGAGAGTTTCTATGAGAGACGCATAATGGAATTACCTTCAAAATGACAACAAATTATCGAACAAAATAGTGCATATTTGACGTAAATCGGATTATTCTCTTGCAACCCATGAATGAGATATGGGAGAGCTTTTCCCATTCAGTCAGTTTACACGTATTCTATTTTTAGATACACTGATCGGGACCTGGACGTACAATTTAATGACGATTTCGAACGTCATAGTTTGGGAAGCATTTACCAGAAATGTTTATTACTTAACTACGCGAATTGTTCGTCAGATACATCAAGATGACCACCCCTCATCTAGCTGTATGACTGCATGCAGGTGTCTGTATGCGGGATTGAACCCGCAATCATTCGAACTGTAGTCGGGTGTAGTAGTCATTAAACCACGATCGGTCACAAATTATTTTAACTATGCCAAAAAGCCATTAATGTCACTCAAAAAATAATGGGTTTATTTTTACCACCTCCCATGCTTGATAAAAAATATGGATTTGATATTTGTGATCCCTTCCATACATTAGACGTAGTGGGTATGTTGACCCCATTCACATGTTTACTATCACTTGCCGTTGTATATAACACATTTCAAATCAGAACATTAGCTTTTGGCTCCACAAATTGACAAAATTAGATCATTTCTCAAAATTTGCAAATGACCTGAAGCGATAAACTCAGCACTTGAGGTAGTCGAATATTATATGTATAAAATCGAACATCACATTTCAGTAATGTAATTAGATCTGGTCGAAATCAACTCATGTAAAGTAACAAAATGGATATTTTTCAAATCTATTTGCGTGATATCTCACAAACTTGAGTTAACTCCTGAAATTAAAAAAAAAGATTTTATTCTCCAATGTAATATATTTTTGTGCATTCATGATCAAACTATATTAACTGGTGTTTTCGAAATTATATGACAAATGTTTACAAATGTTATTGCAGTTGTTGGATGGACAACTGTTTTTTTCTTTTTCTTTTGGGGTTGAAGCATGTTTGATGCTCCCAGCCAAACTAATTTTAACCGGTTACTATGATTCATGGCATTCTTATCGATATAATGGAGTCTCCATGACGCGTTGATCACATTTTATACGAATTTATGAGTTTTCGCGTCATCGGAAAGTCACTTAGCAATGCGATTTTAAATTGAAGTATAATTTTTATCTGTTGCTGCGTTAAAACTGTAATTTTATGTCTACCATGTTTAACTTTATTTCCAATTGCTGAATTTTGTCGCCGGCTATGCATAATTATAATTTCAAATCTTTATGCGATTATATTTATTATTCTAGCAGTTATGGTTTAATTTTATTTCGCCAAACCTTTGGACTTTTTGATTTTGGAATATTTTATTAGACGCTATTCAAGACGATATGGACAAATGTTATTCAAAAAGGTAGATTGATTAAAGATGAAAGTTTATAAGTACCATAATAGTGAATTTTCACCGCTTTGGAAATGGAGTGCTACGCAAAGTTAGCAAAATGTATGCTGAATTCAATTATGCTATCTACCATTGCTTTAGATAATTCAAATTTAGGGCATATAGATATTTTTTCGACCTGGTTATTTTTTTTTGTTTTTTTTTTTGGCAATAACAGAATGAAGTTTTTTCTTAGAATGATTTTCATATACGGTATAGTAAAAAGAAATCCATGATTTTTTCAATAGATGGCTTTAACTATCTATGTCTCGCGTTGTATTAGTACAATCGGGTTACAGTAGATGGCGTTAGAAAGATAAGATTTCGATCTCAAAAAATTATTCATTGTTATTTTATGATTGTCTGACTCAGCATTGTTTGAGAGCGCCAACCAAGAGAAATAACAGTTTTTCCTCAAAAAAAAAAAAACCCCATCCCGGCAGCAACATTGGAATAGCGTTTCTGGCCCTCCTGCTGTAACAGCCAATCATTTGCAATTTTTGGTTTCGCCGACCCTGTTCCGCTAATTTTGATATCAAATATGCGCCACTCTCTGGAAGGCCAATCCCCAAGAATGTCTATAGAATAGTGGATATCATGAAATCCATCCATCATGTAAGAACGGTTTTGATTGTCCAAAAGTTCAACATTGCAGAAAAAAGTTGTTTGGAACTACTTGAATAAGACTGGATGCAAAAAGAACTTCTATGTATGAGTGCATCACGAGATAACCGAATTTCCATTTATGAATCGTTGTTAAATTGCAATAAAATCCAACCATATCTGAAGCGAATGGTGATTGGTGATGAAAAGTGCCTCACTTAAAACAATGCCAAGCGGTAACGGTAATGGTGGAATCGCGGTGTACCCACGCAAACGGTGGCCAAGCCAGGATTGACGATCAAGAAGGTTTTGTTGTGTTTTTTGATGCGATTCCTAGTGCAAGACTGTATGTCGACTTCTACACTGACGTCTCAAAATTAAATGATCAGGTAGGTTTCGGGGTCTACTCCACAGACCTAAGGCTAAGTATAGCAAGAAGACTACCTGATCACTGTAGTGTTTATCAGGCCGAAATTTTGGCCATCAGGGAAGTGGCAGAATGGCTGAGATATAACGTCCGCATCAGAGTGGGGATTAGCATATTCTCTGACAGTCAGACGGCCATTAAATCCCTGGATTCTGTCTTCCTTAACTCAACATCAGGCCTGGAATGCCGCAGATTTCTTAACGAGATGGCTCAGCATTTCAACATTCACCTTATGTGGATGCCGGGTCACAGGGACATACGAGAGAACTGCAGAGTGGACGAACTGGCAAGACTAGGGACAACCTTATAGACTCTAGCCGAGTTGGAGTCCGGGGGCATGCCTCTGGCCACTTGCAAGCTCCTACTGTGAGATAGAACATTTTTAGTTGCAAATGACAGGTGGGAGTCCGTCCTAGGCTGTAATTAATCCAGACAGATGTGGCTTTGTCTAGATCTGAAGTGTTCACACATACTGCTGTCGCTATCAAGGCCCGACGTCTCATTGCTTGTATCCGTCATGACGGGACACTGTCTGATTGGAAGACACGCAAAGAGATTGAGGGTTGCGACTAATGGCTTCTGCAGGAGCTGTGGGGATAAAGAAGAGAAGGAGTCAGTAGAACATCTTCTCTGCAATTGCCCGGCCCTGGCGAATAGTCAGGGATCAACACTGGGCTCTTATTTCTTTAGGGAGCTAGGAGATCTGAATGATATACATAGATATTGTCCGACTTAAGACCTTTTTGAGGCACTCAGGATGGTTCAGCGGGAGAAACTAGGGACATCCATGTCTCTAGTTTCCGTGATACCACAATGGACTATACAGTCTATGTGAGTCTGTCTATTCAGACTGCCACACTGACTTAACCTAACCTTGATGGGATTGGCAGAGAATCATTTACTGTGAGCAGCTCCCAGCAGCGGCCAAACTCTTAATTCGGAATTATACTATCAACAATTGTCTGCAAGTAGCAATCACGCCGAAGCTGTCGGTCTTTCCCAGCACTAAGGAAACTGTCTATAAGTAAAACTCCTGAAATTCTTTATCAAAAAATTTTAAATATTTTTTTTTTTTTGGATTATTTGAAGTATCACTTGATATATTGAAGTATCACTTGGGCGCCTACATCGTTGGGTTGGCGGGCTCATGGAGTTTTGCGTGCGCGCATTTTACGAGAACTCTCGTTCATATATTGCTACTAGGCGACTATATTGTGCTGAATATGGACTACGGCGAATTAGTGAAGCTCCGGGTGCTAATTTAATTAAAATATGGGTAAGCAAATGGGTACAAGCAAATGGTCGCCCAAGAACATCTAGGACCGAAGACAATGTTGAGAGAGTTATGGGGTCAGTACGAGGAAATCCGCAAATGTCGACTCGCAAGAGATCGTCTGCCTTACAATTATCGCGACAAAGTTTGCAAATATCGTGCAAGTTTAACATTGGATCTTAAACTGCATCCATATAAGCTGCAATTAACACAAGAATTGAAAGAGTCAGACTTCATAGCAAGGCTCGCATTTGCTAATGAAATGCTTAATCGATTTTCCAATTTTGACAATATCCTTTTCTCTGACGAGGCTCATTTCCTTATGAATGGGTTCGTAAACCGTCAAAATTTTCGTTACTGGAACAGTGGAATTCCCAAAATCAAACACCAGAAACCATTGCATAGCCCTAAAGTGACAGTATGGGCAGCAATCTCTGGCAGAGGAATAATTGGTCCTTTTTTCTTCGAAAATGCGCGGGGCCAAAACGTTACGGTTAATACGGAACGCTATGTTGAGATGTTGGACGGATTTTTGGCTCCAGAAATTGAAAGTTCAAGAATAGTGAATTCCAGAACTTGGTTCTGACAAGATGGAGCTACTTGTTACACATCAAATGACTCCATGGCGGTGGTGAAGCAGATGTTCCCTGGCAGACTGATTTCGAAAAGAGGTGATATCCCATGGCCCCCACGTAATCCAGACTTGACGCCTCTTGACTTTTTTTGTGGGGATACCTCAAACACAAAGGTTACAGTAATAATCCAAGAAACATCGTTCAGCTCAAGGAGAATATCCGTGGTGAAATGGCAGCCATTACACCAGTATTACTGAAGAAAGTTTTCAATAATTTTCGTTTGCGGTTAGAGGAGTGCCGTCATAGAGAGGGTCACCATTTAGATGATGTTATTTTTAAAAAATAAACTCCATTTATTACTCTACAATGCCTTAGATTTATTTTAACCATACCTTTTGCATTTATTTTTTAATCTATTTTTTAAATATGCACCTTCTATTGCGCCACCCTGTAGCTTGGTTGGGAAGTTCTAATGCATCCACCTTATAGTCCGGATCTGGTACGAAGTAACTATCACTTATCAATCCTGGTACGAAGTAATTATCCTATCAACGTCGAATGATTTGTCTCGTTAAAAAATTCTTTTTACCCTCAAAAAGTCCTGCTATTTGTCAAGCTTATCTTTGTTGTCGTTTTAAGGAGCATTTTGTGCATTAACTTGTCTCGATTTTTTAAAGTATTTTTTAACATTCCCTGCAAGTTGAGTGCTACTATTCAATTCTGATCGCCACAAATTTTACTGAGTCTTTCACTTACATTTTTACAGCACTAAACCAATATAAACAGTACGACATGTGGTCAGTAAAGTTTCATTGCAATTGAATGAACAGCATAATAGTTTATGCAGAATAAATGGACATCCACCCAGATAATTTTTGTGTATCAAGATATGAACAAAATTGTTTACATTTATATAATGTGCAGCTCAAATGTAAATTTTATTGTGATGACGGAGTCGAAATTGAATTCTACACACAAACCTATACTTCAGTTCGCTACTAAAATGCATCGCACAGCTTTCATAGCGGGTTATCTATTTTTCGGTTTCAAAAGTAAAGTTAAATAAAACACAAATAAAGCTATAATCTCGATAAAGCTTTTATTATAATGCTTGGGCCTTGTCATTATGCACGAAATACAATGTCATTTAAATGGCCGCCTCTGGATTGGCTGCGGTAATGAATCCTTTTACGACCACTTTTGTTTCACACATTTCGGGTGGTATCTCGGTGATAACTCGATAACGTATGTTGGTTTTCACATGCTCCAACGTTATGGGATTATCTGTGTAAGCATGATCTATGACGTAGCCACACACAAAAAAAACCCTAGCAGAGTCAAATCCCAAGATTTTGGTTACCAATTGATGTTGCCAAAACGTGAAATCGTGCGTTCTGGAAACTTCTCACGCAATAATACCAAAATCGGTTCTGTTGCGCGGCTCGTGGCGTCGTCTTGTGGAAACTACGTAATAATATTCAATGCAGCCCAGAGCGGCCATAGCGCTCTGAATTGAAATTCGGATTATTCGTCACAGTTTCACTAACAGAAGTGATATTTTCGACAGTGCGCACCTTGCGATGATGCGCAGGCCTGACCACATCTGTGATGCTTCCAGTCTCTTCAAATTTCTTTATGATCTTGCTAATTCCTTACACAGTAGGTCGATTGTGAAGACCATAATCACCCCGTAATGCATCAGAAGTGTCCACTTTGGATCATCACTTTTATAGTAAGTTTTAACTATTTTTACGCGTTCTGCGGGTTTTAAACGATCCACTTTCGTAAATGGAAATCCTTTCACTAAATAAATAGCACTTGAGATGACAGATATTTAACAGCTGATAGCCTTGCCAGACCTGCGGTTTTGAAACCACTAAATGGATAACCCGTTATAATGGGTTAAAGCAAATAATAATAATTGTTATCAATATTCGCAGCAATTTGCTTTGTATTTACTCTCTTAACAAAATATTTGTTCCGGTATATTTGTTTACTTATTTGTCATCATTTACAGTGCATTTGCTGAAAATGTTTACACATTTAATTCATAATGCAATCAGTCAGCCAGTCAATCAGTTAGCTAATTTAAATATCAATAGCTTACTGTCATGTTAATTACATCACGTAGTTGATGGGCATTTGAATTGCAATGAAATGCAATTTTGTAGTTCTTGGCCATTTTTTTTAAAGTTATTTCAATGATTTTTCGGAGAATACGAGCACTTTGAATTGGTCATGGAATTTTGTCGTCGAACTGAAGGAAAACACAAATTAACATTTCGAGGTTGTGCGCCTCTAGAACATAGCAGAAAACAAAAAGTCTTAAACGTTTCCAAAGCGCTGTAGAACAGGCAAAATGTTATGGTCGGTGAAGAGACAGCATAAAATACCCTACACTATCTCGGATTCGATACGTTCGTGCAACTCTGTCACAATTAGATATGAGAAAATTTCGATAAAAAACGACAACATACTTACACGTCGCGATTATCTCTTATAGCTCTCAAATGTTTCCCTTAACTTTTGACAGTTTTTAGTTGGAAACTGTAATTTAAAATATAAGTATAGGGCGGCGCATAAATAACATTAACGGCGACTATAATGAATGCGTTCTTGTGCATCATTTGGTTTTTACTCGTGAGCTAATTGCATCTTATATGTACAATTCTTTGCAAAGACCGCCTGACATCTCTAATTGCTGAGAACGTCGCCTTGCTTGTACTCGAGCAATGGTCACTTCATTTCTAACTGAACGAGATCTTCCAGCACGCGGAAGATCACAGACAGCCCCTTGATGTCCAAAACGCTGAACCAATCGGTAAATTGTTGGAGCGCTAGGAGTATTTCGAACATGAAAAAAATTTTGATATGATCTGAATAATAGAATGCTGATTTTCAAAGTAAAATTTAACAACTTTGGTTCTTTGTTCGGTGCTGAGCCTTTCCATCATAAATTTCCCAAGTATTATTTAGTTATTCTGTAACAAAACCTTCTTTAAAAAAGTAATCGAAATGTTAAATGAGCTTTTGACTGATTAAATCGTTTTAAAAGGAGAAGCCTATATATATACATATATAGTTGAATAATGGTAGAAAAGTAAATATTCTTTTTTATTCCCCAGCGTCCGGAATTATTAGCAAATGTATCATTCTGAATCATTTAAAAAAAATTGTGACCACTAAAATTATTTGTCATTACTTTTAAGTCTTTGTACGTAATGCCCTTTACTGCGTATACTTTCAACGTATCTACTACTACAATTATATAGCGACCTAGACCAAATTTGTAATGCAGGGTTATCCGTTTAGGGATTTAAAAATCGCAGCTCTGGTCTGCCAGCTGCTAAATACTTGTCATCTGAAGTGTTATTTATTTAGTGAAATTTTGCCATTTACAAATATGGATCGTTTAACAACTGAAGGACGTATAAAAGTAGTTAAAACTTACAACAAAAGTGGTGATTCAACACGGCCAATTTTGGCTTTATTTGAAGAGAAATTTCCAGAAAGCGTAATTGCACGTCTTGGTGACGTCAATTGGCCACCAAGATAGATCATGCGATTTGACGTCGTTAGACTTTTTGTGAGGCTACATCAAAGACTGTGTTAATCCCCAAACGTACAGCTCGACATGTGGAAAAACGTGGTCGAAAATTACCTCAAAACGATCCACTGCTGCGACCAATCCAAGGGCGGTCATTTGAATGACATTGTACAGGGTGGGCCATATGAGTGTTGGCGATTTAATTCTTCAATTTCTTGGTAACGCGTGGCGCGGAGTGGCGGGGGGATATGTTGTTCGCTGCGCCGCTTCCTGGAAATTTAGTCACCATGGAGCCGTACACGGGAGTGCGGCGTGCATTTTGTGTCCAAGCGTATTACGAAAACAATAAATCAGTGATTACTGCACGACGTTTGTATCGGCATTAACACGGTTTACACGATTTAAGTGAAGTTCCAAACGCCAATGTGATACGAAAATGGATCAGAATGTTCGAAACAACCGGCTCAACAGTACCAATTACGGTTCGTGGTCGCCCAGTTTCTGCAAGATCAGCCGACATTGTGGAGCGTGTTCGTGTTTCAGTTCAGCGAAATCCGCAACAGTCAACACGTAAGAGAAGTCAGTCTTTGGATGTCAAAAGAACAACTTTACGACGAATTTTGAAACGTGATTTGCATTTGAAGGCTTATAAGATTCAGATAGTCCAAGAATTAAAACCCGATGATGCCAATAACCGACTTAACTTTGTCAATTTGATGCTAGAGCGGTTCAACAATTTCAACAACGTGATTTTTAGTGATGAGGCCAATTTTCATCTTAATGGCCATGTGAACAAGCAAAATTGTCGGTTCTGGTCCGAGACTAATCCCCGACGCTTGCATGAACGTCCACTTCACAGCCCTAAGCTTGCGTGCGGGCTGGGATAACGTCAACCGGTATTATTGGACAATACTTTTTTGAGGACTAAAGAGGGCATGCGATGACGGTTAGAGCGAACAATTATTGCAACATGCTAGCAGACTTTTTGGTGCCAGCTTTGCAAGAACTTCAAGGCAATACCTCGAGGATGTGGTTTCAACAGGATGGGGCCACATGTCATACGGCTAGGGTATCCATAGAGCTGCTGAAAAATGTTTTTCCTGGAAAACTCATTTCGAAAAGGAGGGATATTGAATGGCTCCCACGTAGCCCCGATCTCTCTCCATGCGATTATTTTCTATGGGGCTACCTCAAATCGGTAGTCTACGAGAATAATCCGACCAATTTAGAGCAGTTTAAGAGGAACATTATTCAGGAAAGTAACAAAATACCGAGAACAACTTTTCAACGAGTTTTCCAAAATTTGCGACTTCGGTTCCAAGAGTGTCAAGCAGCCGAGGGAAGCCATTTGGACAACATTATTTTTAAGTCTTAAAAATTCCCATGCTTTTACTTTTTAAAAATGCAAATATATTTTTTTTATGTTTCGTAGTTTTTTTTAATTGAATATTTAAACCGCCAACACCCTTATGGCCCACCCTGTATTTCAGCAGAATAATGAAGTAAAAGTTTCATAAAGATCATAGTTACATGTGTGTTTTATATAATTTTACTTTTGGAACAGAAAAATGGATAACCCTGTATTTAGTCGAAATTATTTAATAAATGAAAATGATTGATCGGCAAAATTTACAGTTTTGGTTTTCACCTAAGTTCACGAATTTATTTGCTGTCTAAAATATCAAACGTACAAAATGGCGCAATTTCGCAGTAAAGTTTTTTGACAGATGACAATGAACGGTATCAGGGATGAAATTACAATTACTAATCAGTTTGCAAAAACTGAAACGCTCTTGCAGAAAATTTTTAAAATTTCATTTTGTGATTTTTTTAAAACAACATTTGACTAGCTATAAGGAAATTATAAAAGAGATATTTGGTATCGATCTATCGCTTGTTATGATGAACTACGGAAATCAACAAAAAATAATAGTACGACTGCGCCCAAATTCATATTTCAAAAATTGTATTATTGCTAAAGAAGTGTGTAGTCATTACCTGTAGCTTCGTATATATTTTTGCTTCATATTATTTGTTTTTAAATTTTGTGTTTCATCAATTTTTTAATGTTGAGTGTGTTCAATAATTTCGAAGTACTTGTAAAAGTGATTGTTTTTACAAAACGATCTGGGGTCATAGCCAAATTTTTGAATACACTCGATGTTAAAATATTGATAAAACACTAAATTTAAAAACAAATAATATGAAGCAAAGCAAAAAAAATGTACGAAGCTTAGCCATAGTTGATTAATATGTAATATCATTCGTCTTTAAGGAAGAGTACAACTAGATGACGTATTATTAAATACGAAAACTTCCGTCATGGTGATATATTATAAAAATATTTGTTATAATTTTTCCCTTCAAATTCCGTAAATTTGTTACTATATTATTTCCCTTGATTACTCTTGTTAAAACTCAATCTAAGCTACTTTAATTGTTATTTAGATTCCATAAAAAAAATCAAAGTGAGTCACAAAAGCAAAAGAGACTGTAATCACAATTTCATATATTCATTCACATGCGAACACGAGTTTTTGCACTTTGCAGTCTGCTTGTTGTCTGCCTGTCAGTCAACCAACTTAGCAGTACTGAGCAGTTGATTATTATTAAATAAAAAAAAATATATATTTAATAACATCATGCCGAACGTGTCATTAATCCATTTGTGAATATTTTCGTTCAACAAATGAAATTTGTATGTAATGACAAATGAAAAATGCTCACTTAAAATGTTGTTATAATGTTTTAAAAATAATTCCAATGTCAATAAACGTCAGGGTAAGGGGTCAAAAGTCAAAATGTCCTCTAACATTTCAAATAAAATTATTTAGAAAAAATGTACAAAAGTCTCTCAGCTAATGTTAACTAAAATAACGTTAATCACCACATTTAATATTTCCTGGTTCTATGTGTTGACATTTTATTATTATTTATTCTTGTATAACCAATTATGTTTTTGAGGTTTTTGGTAAACTGATTTAAAACCAGCACAGAATTTTTAGTTAGGTGGATTGATTTATAACTATCGTCATCCATAGTATGTTCATTTGGGCCTTTCCTTTAATCTGAAGTAATGTCTTATACTTAATGTTCGAAAGTTATGTGAACGTGTTCAATATGACATTATTGTGTTCAATGTTGTTTTCGATACAGAGAGGTGTAAGAAGTAGTAAAAATTAGCCTAAATTCAAAAGCTACTTCAGTCTCTAGAATATACTAAGAACGGCGCAATTTTTTGATAATCGAGCCTATGAATTCTAAATTATGGGAGAACTAGCGATTTTGGTCAAATCTTTAACCTTGTGTAGGAGACAGCCGAACGGCTTAGATAGTCCGTGAAAGAAAAATACAGTGTGCAAAGTTTTAGACCCTCCCATATCAAGGGGTTAAGATAAGTTGTTTTTATTACCAGAATTAGAATTATAGACTTGGAATTTTGACTGACAAGTTTATTAATAGAGTACGTATATATTCTACTTTTTTAGTTTTATATAATTCTTGATATTCCGGATATTCCGCATATTTTGGATGTTTTAGATGTTAGGTGTAATTTGGATATTTTACATAAACTGGATATCTTGGATGATCCGTATATTTTGGATATCTTAGAAGCTTCTGACATTTGGCGGCTTTCGAGGTTGGGCGATCCGTTTCTGAGATGTCTACGTATTTGTAGAATATTTTCGGGAGTTTTTCATTCGGCGACTTTTTCAATAATTTTTGATGTCACAGGATGTGTGTTATTTTCGCTATATGACTTCTTTTTTTTACGAAATATGTACTCATTAGTATCTTCTTTATGGTACCACTTTGTCCCATGTCATTTCTTAAAAACGTCAAACTTAGTTACCATTTCTTTACGAGATATGGATGTATTTGTGTTTCTTTTTTATGAACTTTGCTCCGAGAGTAGCATATAAATCGTCCGAGCCTGGGTAGCCAAGTTTTCCAACCACAGCTCCTGGCTCTAAGACCTGTGCCTGTTATACGAATCGATGACAACATTCTTCTGTAGCTTGCCATATTTTTCTTTTTTGCTTTCTGATATTTTTGATATTTTTTTGTATAGAAAATTGACCTTTCCATTGTTATATTTATTTGTTGATGATATATTTTTAATTTTAAAATTTATTTCCGATATTTCTATAAATTTTTCTTTGGCCATCTTTAGTAACTTCTAAATCCAAAATAAGTAAACACTTCTAATATGTGATATTTTAGTTCATTTTGACATTTTTATATTTTTGATATTTTTAATGTTGTAGATATTTTTGGTATTTTTTAGTATTTTTTTTTTTTGCCTTTTTGATATTTTCGATATTTTTTGATAGTTTTGATATTTTCGATAACACAGTACAACAGTCAATCTGGGGGGTGAGAAATTCAGTATAGTAAAATCCTCAAAGGGTTTCGCGTTCGTATGTGTCAGTTTTTTTTTATGACCTTTTACATTTTTTCCTTATCTTGATGTTTTTTCGCTTAGTTGTAAAACTAGAGAACGACTAGTTCGATTTTGCTGAAACAAATTGAGAAAAATTAAGAATTACATTTCCTTTAATCCATTCATATACTGTTTCTCTACCAAATCAACATTTTTGCAATTATAAATAAATTTATGAAGAAAATTTTGTCAAAATTTTTTTTTTTTTTAATCATATAAATCCCAAACGGAAAAAAGTGTCAAGTCTTATAACTTTTACGTATGCGTCACTTTTAATCAGCTTTCGTATATCTGGACCATTTAGTACGCCTGATTGGAAAAAATGAATTTGTAAAGATGGAAAATCATGGGAAATGAATGTGATATTATAACTTACCTTCTTTAATTTTACTTTCGCTGAGTCTCGGCTAAATTAGTTTCAAACACAAGAAAACTTCATCTCTTTTGGCGATAGTTTTGATGAAATTCTTAACAATTCTAAGTTTAATATGCAGTGGAGGCAGCAATATCTTCTCCTTCGGTACTAGAGGCTCACGAATAATATTGGCCGTTTGTAACCTGCTGTGCTCTCTGAGTTTCCATCCGTGGCATGCATATTGGTCACCGGAAAATCGTGTGTCCCAATCGCACAAAAAGCACATATATTTTATATAGCCGCTTTGAAGACCGCAAAGCATAGCTACAACTTTTAAATCGCGGCATATGCGCCACCTATGTTTGGCGTAGTTAACCATTTTCAAAATATTTTCAAATGTTTCTTTCGTTTCTGTACTATAGGCGATTGGAACTGGAGGTTTTTTATTGGTCTTATGCAGTAAAACTGCCTTCAAGCTGAGTTTTGAACTGTCAATAAATAATCTCCAGTCATCTGCTTCATATTTTATTTCCATTGCGTCCATCAATTTTCCTACTTCCGGGCAATATGCAGAAGTTTTTCCATCATTCACGAGGAATAAACTTTGGAGTGTTGCCTGACGACTTCGATAAGCTGTGACTTTCACACCGGGTGCCAACAAATTGTTTGATTTCAAAAACAAAGCCAGCTCTTCCGATTTATGCTGTGTTAATTTCAATTTGGCAACAATTGAATCAAGCTTATTTTGATTTATTAAAATTGGCTCATGGGATACTGATGGCTCATATGGGGGATCATCACGTAAATCATATGTCGGAGCAGTCATAGAAGATAAAATATCTGGGCTAGAAGCTTTTGGCACAGGAATGTGGTCCGAATGAGGCAATGGTGTTGCGGCACTTGCAACACCAACGTAATTATACGATTTTCTTATCCTTTTAGCGGCTCCTTTATTCGCACATGCATAGCAATTCAATGGATTGTGACCTTCGCCAGGATTAGTCCAAGTCATTTTGATACCGAATGGCATACTTTCACGTCTTCTATTTTTCCAATCCATTAGACGGTTGTAGCAGCTTTTACACACTATATTTGGCACCCAATTTTTGTTCACTATAACATTTTTGTTGAAGTACATCTCATACATATTTGAACAAAATCAGTACTGAAATTTCCCCTTTTTTTATGTGTTGAGACATATTGACCGCAGCAGTAGCAAAAGCTATTTATATCTGGCTTGCACAGTTCCATATTCTATGACAAAATGAATGACAAAAATCGAACAATGAACACATATTTATACTACTATTTTTCAATATTTTACTGACGTTCTAAAACATGACCACACATGAATATGGGTGCAATTTGTGTAAAAAAATCATGCAGGTAGCCAACAGAAAAAACCCAAATAATTACAAAAGTGCACTTTCCTTTTTTCCTTTTAATTGTCCGCGCACATTTATGACCGTTTTTCAGTTTTTTGCAGCAACCATAAAAATCAAATAACCTTTTGTTTATTACCTTTTTTTTAATTCTGAGAAAATGTAAAAGGTCATAAAAAAAAACTGGAACATAGGAACGCGAAACAATTTGAGGATTTTACTATACTTACCTAGTACAATCACCCTGACTTGGAATTTCTCACCCCCCAGACGAAAACCCCAAAAATGTTCCACAGTGTAATTTTGATCATTTTTATATTTTTTATATATTGAAAATTTTTGACGTTTTTCATATTTTTAAATATTTTTGATAATTTTGATAACTTTGATATTTTTTTTGATATTTTTGATACTTTTGATATTTTTTG
>JAHXMU010000375.1:58498-102962 GCA_019455685.1 Philornis downsi | reverse complement strand
TCATTTTTTTTTTAAATATTTTTGATCTTTTTTTTAAATATTTTTTGATAATTTGGATAATTTTTACCTTTTTCTGTTATTATTTTTTAACTTTCTTTTTGATATTTTTCGATGATTTTGGTATTTTTTGATGCTTTTAATATTTTTTTATATTTTTAATGTTTTAGATGTTATTGATATTTGTAATGTTTTTGGATACTTTTGATATTTTTTTATTTTTAATATTTTTGATGTTTTTGGTATTTTTTGATACTTTTGATATTTTTTTATATTTATAATATTTTAGGTATCTTTGATATGTTCGATGTTTTGGATTTTCGTTTTACTTTTTTTTATTTTTAATATTTTTGACGTTTTTCCTATTATTGACGTTTTTTAATAATTTTGGTACTTTTGATATTTTTATGTTTTTAAAGTTTTTGATATTTTTAATATTTTTGATATGTTCGATATTTTGGATTTCTATATGTAGATATCGAACATATCAAATATTTTGTATAATTTTGATATTTTTTATATTTTCGATGTTTTTGGTATTTTTGACATTTTTTGCTACTTTTGACATTCTTTTTTATGTATATAATATTTTCGGTATTTTTGATATGTTCGATGTTTTCGATTTTTTTTTATATTTTTAATATTTTTGATGTTTTTGGTATTATTGAAATTTTTTTTAGTAATTGTGATACTTTTGTTTTTTGATGTTTTTGAAGTTTTTGATGTTTTTGATATTTTTGATATGTTCAATATTTTGGATTTCGATATTTGATATGTTCGATATATCAAATATTTTGGATAATTTTGATATTTTTTGATACTTTTGATATTTTTTATATTTTCAATGTTTTTGGTATTATTGATATTTTTTTTTTAATAATTTTGATATTTTTTGATATTTTTTATATTTTTGATATTTTTGATGTTTTTATTGTTTTGTTGATAATTTGGTATTTTTGATGCTTTTATTGTTTTGTTGATAATTTTAATATTTTTGGTACTTTTGATATTTCTTTTATATTTTTGATAATTTTGGCATTTTTAATGTTTTCAAGATTTTAATTATATTTAATATTTTTAATACTTTTGATATTTTTGACATTTTTGCTACTTTTGATTTTTTGAATTTTTTGATATTTTTGACATTTTTGATGTTTTCTTTTTGTTTTGATATATTTTATATATTTTTTTTTGTTTGTTTTGGATATTTTTAACACTTTTGATAATTTTGACATTTTCTTTTTTAAATTTTTGATATTTTTTAATACTTTTGAAATTTGTGTTATTTCTAATATTTTTGATATTATTTGATATTTTTTCATAATTTTGACATTTTTAATATTTTTTGATACTTTTGAAATTTTGTTGTATTTTTAATATTTTTAATATCTTAAATATTTTATTTTTATTACATTTATTATACCTAATAATAGCAATAATATTTATTTTAATACAAATATTTTATCTACTTTCGATATTTTTCTATTTTTATACTTCTGGGCATTGATGAATAAAGTCGTTGGAGTGCATGAATTACAGACGTACATTTTTGTAGCTCATGCGTGGAATCATTTACTGATATGACCTGAACGCCACCTATCGTGTATTAGTTTTATCGTACATTAGTTGTACGTTCCTAGAGATAATCGCTGAAAGCGAAATAAACTTATCAAGGTTTCATTGTAGTCATATGAAACGCGCAACGATAAACTTTTTACGATTTATGTACACACGTTTATGCTATCTCATTTCCAAATTATTTCTAAAATTTCTATTTTATTGAAATACCACACTTACTTTCATTCTATCACCATTCATTACCAAATTGTAGTTTAGTTCGATTCTAATTAGTATGGCAGCATAATGGTCCACGATATTTGTTTGCATACAAGTATGATTTCAATACAGCGCCATTGGGTGGGTCTTCCTTTAAAATGCTATAAAGTTTTGTAAAAAAATAACATTTCTCGATTTATCATTTATAGCTTTATAGCTTCTACTATATAGAATAATAGATTATTTTAAAGCTTGAAATAGTCGTTCTTCTCTCCAAATATTGCAAACGGCAAATGATAAATATTATTAATGTTTTGTTGTCTTTCACTTTCTACACTACATTCTAAACAATATAGAATATTATTTTTAAAACAACAGTTGGGAAGTGAGATTTCATATATTGCTTTGCTATTATTTTGCCTTATCTATTTCTTCAGTGGCGTGTGAATGTGTTTACGTTATCTTCTTTTCTTTCGTCCCCCTCCTTGGCTTTTCACTTCACAAGTTTCATCGCATTTCTTCTTTCTCCACAAATCAAGCATTCATTTTGTTAGTCTGACGGACCAGTCGTCTATTGAAACAACAATTAATATGATGAACATTTTGAAGTAAAAAATACGCAAAAAACGTAAAGTTTTCCCTTAACGTGCTCCTATAGCAGTGCTCACATTAGCCCGGCCTGGCCGTCTGTAGCAGTCTAATAGAGGTTTGTGTTTAGTTAGGCTACGTTTAAAACCTAAACGGAGTAAATTGAAGCACTTAAAAAACTAATTTCTTTTGCCGTCGAGGAAACTGAAAACCAAATTATATGGTTATATGGCTCCCTCTACTATGGCATGGTTGTTATTAAAGATAAAATGTAAACATCGTTAAATCATATCGATACTACTCATTATAAGTCGTGATGATACATTTGTGGCGGGTAATTATGTTCATGTGTGTGAGTTTTTGAAGTTGATGACATTGGTGAAAGTATTTCCGAAAACAATAACCGATTACCAAACAAATACTACAAGATAATGAATGATTAGTATTTTTATGTGACGTTAATTGTACTTCTTGTGTGTGTGTGTGTGAAACGTTGCATATCGTATATCGAGTGATGTATGCACTGGTTATACCCGTGCATGATTATGAAAACATATTACAAATTGTTCAATGGCCTGAAGAATTTTATGACTACATCGTATAATGCCTGCTGAAGATGTTCTCGATCATTTATCTATTTAGGATTTGATCCACCACTTAGCATACAGCCAGAGATTGTTAATAAGTAAGATGAGGGCGATCGAAACTAGCCAACCTAACAAAGAAGACGCAAAAAATGTTGAGAAAAATTTTCTTTATTTTTCACCACAATCTCCTTTTAGCTCGATACACTTTGTTCCAGCGATATACAACAGCTTCTATACTCTTTTTATAGTAAGAACTGTAAAACTCTTTAAAATAGCCATCAACCGCAGACTCCACCTCTTCATTGTTGGCAAATCTTATACCACCAAGCCATTTCTTCAAGTTTAGAAATTGAAAATAGTCCGAGGAAGCTAAATCTGGTGAATAAGGTTCGTGATGAAGCAATTCAAACTTTAGTTCATTAATTTTGACTGTCGTAATGGCGGATGTGTGAACTGGAACATTGTCTTGATGAAACAACACTTTCTTTTTCGTCAAATGCGGTCTTTTTCCATTTTCTCATCACCTAAACGTTGCAATAAATTAGCATAATATACGCCGTTGATGGGTTTTCCTTCCTGAAAATAATCAATAAAAATAATCCCACGCGCATCCCAAAAACCAGACGCTATGACCTTGCCTGCAGATGGAACCATCTTCGCATTCTCTCACTATTCTCCTATTCCAGTCCACTGCTTTGACTGTTCGTTTGTCTCAGGTGTAAAGTGGTGAACCCATGTCTTGGTTATAACTCAACGCAAAAATACGGGTTTATTGCGGTGAAACCTCACCAAACACTCTACTGAAACATCTTCTGACATCTCTATTAAAAGCAAACGCGGCACCCATCTTGTGCACAGCTTTCTCATCTTCAAATCTTCCGTCAATATACGACATATAGCACTTTTTGAAATGCCTATCATTACAGCTAGCTCACTTATCTTCAGCCGATGATCATGCAATACCATTTTGTGGATTTTCTTAATCATGTCTAGCGTGGACACCTCAATTGGTCGACCACTACGGTGTTTGTCTTGGCAGCTCGTACAGCCTCGTTTAAACTCTGCTACTCAATATTTTACAGTCGTAAACGAAGAAGCAGACTCTCCCAGAGTAGAATCTAGTTCGGCTTTAATATTGGTTGAACTGAGACCTTTCCAGCGGAAATAATGAATTATATAGCGGTGATAAATTTTTTGCATGTATAGAAATTCACTGAGATCGCTTACTTTTGATAGCTCAATTAAAAACACTAAACAACGTGGCGTCTTGAAACTTAAACCTGTTGTGTTATAAGTTTGCAAGTTTTTACAGAAATAATTTTTTTTAAACTACTGCCACCATCCTATACCTCAGGTCGGCTTTGGTTTTGGGATCGCCCTCGTAAGTTAGATTGCTAGAAGTTAAGGGGGAGGGTCATGCCTTTAACAAATTTCGACATCCATGATATTTTTTTAATTGTCGTGTGCGGGTAAACTCCAAAATGTTCATTACTGCTAAAGAATTATTTTCTCAAGCAATAGCGAAAATTTTTCAAATTTCTGATATGCGGAGAATTCTTGCAAAAATTTTAAAATACCAAATACCAAACTCCATGATATTTTTTTAATTGTTGTGTGCGGGTATACTCCAAATTGTTCATTACTGCTAAAGAATTATAGAATAACAGCTAAAGGAAGACAGAATTTTTCAAATTTCTGATATGCTGAGAATTCTCGCAAAAATTTAAATACCAAATATCAAATTTCGCAGCAAATATTATGAATCCAATAACATCTAATTACCCCATTAGAGTGAGAATTAAATAGATCTATATTTTCTAAAAGTGCGAAACACATTCTTTCAAAAAATCTACCGCGAATTGATCATTTAAAAAGTCCGCTTAAAGGGATTGTCAACATTTTATTTGTCGCTGAATTGGCATAACCTTTTTCTATACGGACGCTGAACTCTAGCGCGATCTGTCAGTTGGTTTGTTTACGTATAATGCTCGATTTTATCAATTTATTTCAAGTGTGTTTTGCAATTTTTACAATGAATAAATGTATTGAACAAAGAATTCACCTCAAATTTTTTTTTATTGCAAATGAAATTTCATGTGCGCAGCATTTGAAATGTTTACATTGAATCGACTTTATCAAAAAGACGTACATATGAGTCGTACACCGCATTTAAAAGCGATCGAAATATGACGGAATTTTTGCCGCGCTCTGATTGGCCATCAAAGTCTTCAAATGAGGTTAACATCTATAAAATGAAGGAAATGCCGGCTGGAAACGTCTTTTACATTCGAAAGGGATAACTGCTGAATATTCTGGTCTCACGAATCAATTCGCACCATTTTACATGATTGTTGGGGTATGAAATGGTTTGCCGTCCGGCTAGTTCCGAAAGATCTGAATTTCTTTTATGAATTTTATACCACTATAATGCACCATTTCACAAGAAGGCTATCATTATGAACGCATTTCTGGCTAAAAGTTCAAGATTTACCATCGAACAACCAGCACATTCACCTGACATGGATTCTAAAAGTCAAGTTATCACTTCGAGGCACCCATTTTCTGTCGATGGAAGACACAAAAGAGAATTCACGGCGAGAATTGAAGCTTTTTCCGAAAAATGTATACGAAAAGGTGTTTGATAGTTGGACTATGGGATAGTGGGCTTAAGTGTGTTATTTAGAAAGGGGAGACCTTCAAGGCAGTAAATTTTAATAAATAATTAATATTTTTGGTTGTCTTGATCAATTTTCGCTACTTTTTTGACAGATCATGTGCAAATCATGTTTGTGTTAATAAGTGAATATTAACGGCATTTTCGTCTTATTCACAAAAATTTTAAAAACCTGCCCAGTTGCTTTTGAATAAATACTATTCATTAAAGTCTAACCGACTAATTGGATTTGAACAAAAATTGGTCCAAAGTCAGACTTTGGTAAAATGTTAGCCTATTTTGATCGATGATCCAATTTGTCATAACTTTAATAAGTATCTACGAAAAGCCTTCCAAAAATTGTACAATTTCAATTGCAAAATAAAATGAATTTCAAATGTAAATGACAATGAAATTGTTATTTAGAAAAGGACAATTGGAAAGCTAAACCCACAAACAAATCTGGGTAGCCTGAAAAGGTGCCTGCAGTCAATTACTACTGTTCATCGCTACTTTGCACCACCTGCTCTCGTTTGACTCATTTGCCCAAATATCGACAATGTCACAGAGAAGGATTCCATCAATACCACAAAATGTGTTCATGACCTACATTAGTAATTTCCGATGATTAAAAGGAAAGGATATTACATTCAATCGTTTGTCTTGGTTAGGATCTTTGCCATTGTTTGTTGTTTACCCAGTTGGCTACTGGTATCCCACAAATAACATTATATACGGTTATCCATTTAGTGGTTTCAAAATCGCCGGTTTGGCAAGGTTGTTAGTTGTTAAATACCTGTCATCTGAAGTGTTATTTATTTAGTGAAAGGTTTGCCATTTTCGAATATGGATCGTTTAACAAGAAGAATGCGTAAAAATAGTTAAAACTTACTACAAAAGTGGTGATTCAAACGTGGGCTTTCAATCGAATGCAATTTTCTTCAGCGATGAAACTCATTTCTCACTCGGTGGTTACGTAAACAAACAAAGTTGCCGTCTATGGGTCTCGGAGAAGCCAAAAATGATTGTGGCAAAGTCATTGCATCCGGAAAAAGGGACTGTTGGTGCGCATTATGGTCTAGAGGTCTCATTGGGCAGTATATTTTCGACGATCCACTGCTGGAAAGAATCCCGAGGCGGTTATTTAAATGACATTTTATTGTATGGCAAGGGCCAAGCATTATAACGAAATGGAAGTTTTATCGAAATCATAGCTTAATGTGTGTTCTATTTAACTTTGTTTAGATAGTAAACCTTTCTTTAATAGATAAATAACACCTCAGATGACAGGTATTTAATAGCTGACAGCCTTGCCAGACCGGCAGTTTTGAAACCACTAAATGCATAACCCTATATATCGACGATGTTATAAGCATTTCAAACATTCCATCAATCACACCAAAAAAAATTCTTCCATGACCTAAATTAACACAATATTTTCCAGCGATTAAAAGGACATTACATGCAATCGCTTGTCCTTATTAAGGCTGTTTTCGATGTTACTCATCTATCCAGCTGAATTCCGGCATATCACAGATAGCTATTCGTATTGTTTACACAATTACACGCATTCGATTAGCTATTAATGATTTTGTTATTGTTTTCTTTTGGTGTTTTCTTGTATTGTTTGGCCGCTAACAAAAAATTTGTTGGCCAAGGTTATTTTTGTTATTCTTATAAATGTTATTTATCGATTATTATTGTTACTTTTCTAAATAATGAACTAAAAATAAAAACACCATCAACAATTGATTCCCATTTTCATCATCTCTTTTGATACATTCCTGCTGTTATTTTTTCTGAGAGTTTTCATTGTGTGTAAGTGGGGCTGGTATATTCAATACGTGAATGACAACGCCCGAAAAGAGGTCATTAACGTAATTGTTTATAAAATTTCATTTTCGAATAAATGCGTTAATCCGCTGAAGAAGGCGTGCGGATATTAACATAGTTCAGCATTAATGGGACTGACGAAAGAGAAAATTTTTCGTTGAAGAAATTCTGAGAATTTTTCTGAATGGATAAAAGTGAAAGTAAGAAACAGAAAGCAGCATGTCGCCAATGGCAGGACAATTTTTTATTTTTATTTATATTTATATATATTTTTTTTGAGCCATAGAACTGGTACATTTTGGCGCCAAATTTTGCAATCTTATTTGCAACTTTGCCAGAAATTGTTATAAAATATATTTTAAAAGGGAACAAAGTTATCGGTGTTTTCCCATAGATAATATTTTTGCTAAAATTAGAAGATAAATTAGAAGACATGGATAGGGTATGCAAAACTTAAACTTAACACCACCAAATCTGGTTTTTTTCCTGCACAAAGTCATATGGCGATTTCTTCTAAAAATCATTGTAGAAAAAGCGGTTTAACTGCGACTTTTTATGTATCAACCAAGCAGTCTATTTTTTAATTAGCAAATTTACTAAGGCTTTCAGCGTTGATCCAATTAGTTTGAAAATTCAAACTAAAAAAAATATCAAAAAAATTGATATCAAATTCACAGATAATGTGTCGAAAATTACATAAAACACCTTAGAGGGAGAAGCGATTTAACTGGGATTCTTTTATTTCATTTATTGAACAGTCCTGTAATTTAAAGCCTTTTGGCCAATATTAAGCAAATTACAAAATGCATAAAATAAATACTACTGGAATTGAAAAACAAAATATAACTTAGAATATAACATCAAATACATCCCGAATACTATCAGTCAGAAGTAGTATCAAAGAAGTAGTGCTTCTATCCTTTCTGAATCCGCATTGACAATCATTTAAAAAAAGACCTAACCTCAAGATATTTGGTTAATTGGATCTTCAAAATATGCTCCACTATCTTTGACAAAATTGGCCCATAACTGACCACAGACTGTGTTGAGTCCTTTTTTACCACTGGGACTATTTTTGCTAATTTCCATGCTGATGGATACTCAGATGTAGTCAAGATGTTGTTCACAATATATAGAAAATGGGTTGAAATGTAGGGGAGTATTAATTTTAAAAATTTCAAAGACAATCCGTCACAGCCGGCTGCATTAGACTAAATCATTAAAAACGCTTTCTCCAAGTCCCATAGCTCAACACATTGAAACGAAAAACCACTCTCCTGCTGCGCGAAATTCATAACATTATCACCTTATGAGTCCAATTGATAGCTTACAAATGCCCCATTGAGTTCATTAACATTCACGTCACTCGTCTGAATAAATTCCACAATCCTTTCGTTGATTTACACCTAAGTGCACTGGAATGTGCATCAATCTTTCCCTTTCTGATCACAGATTTAGCCTTATTCCTTGTCCTGCAAAATATTTTCCAATTAACTTCTGTTTCATCTTCCAAATATGATTTATAAGCCAGATCAGATATATTTTAGGTCTCAGCTAAGCAGTATATTTTTTAATTGAAAAATTTGTTACGACTTTCTGCGTTGACCCAAATAGCTTAAAAATTTGGATAAAAACAAATAATTTCAAACTCGCTGGTGATGTGTCGAAAATTACACAGCTTAACAAACACCTTTCAGGTTTGCGGATTGGTGTATTTTGAGAAATTTGTGGCAAAATATGGACTCAATGGGGAAATACAAATAAATCGGAATTGTTTATAGTGTCCCCGAAGCGAATCGAAACGACGAAATCCAAAGGTTCCCAGCCATAATATCCGTGCAAAATTGCATCGTTCATCTTATATAACGACATATCGGCTAGTATGGCCAATTCTTCTTTGGATTTTTTTACTTTTCTCCACTTACATTCATCAAAAAGTAAAAAGTTTCTGCTTTTACAAAGTTGCACTGAACATAAGCATGTCTTTTGAAACAATTATATTTGCTTCAAGATGGTTGAGCTGTCGAATAAAATGAGCATCTATCGATAAAGATTAATTACTTGAAACTCTACTATAAATAGTTTTTTTTTATATTTGATTTTCTACGCTTTTACTAATTTTCTTTAATTAGAAATTAAATAAATATTCGTTTAATTTTAATCGTTAATGTTAATTTTAAATAAATATTGAGGAAATCAATTGTATAAATTCTAAGCAATTTCTTCTGTATTTACAGTATATCTGACAAACGTGTTTGTTTTATTTTATTGGCTTACTTTAAGAGAGGCTAAAATTTATTGTGGAAAAGTATATACGAGGTGTGATCAAAAATTACCCGTTATTTTTTATTTCAACAAGTGTTTATTTATTCCTCAATTTCTATTTTATTTTCTTTAAATTAGTCCCCCTCAGCGTTTCTTCTAATCCTCGAAACACTTCTAAAACGGGCTTTTTGGTATCGCCAACAGCTCCTGTTTCGATTTTTCTTTTATCTCCTTAATCGTAGCAAAACGAATTCCTTTCATCGGTGGCTTCAGTTTTGGGAAGAGGAAAAAATCAGCGGGTTCCAAGTCCGGTAAATATGGTGGTTGAGGCATGATTGCGGTTTTGTTTTTGGCCAAAAACTCACGCACAAGCGTTATCATGGTGCAAAATCCATTATTGGTTTTCCACAATTCTGTGCGTGTCTGACGAATTGCTTCGCGCAAACGGCGCATAACTTCAAGGTAGTATTCCTTATTGACCGTACGACCTTGTGGCAAGAATTCATGATGCACCAGGCCATTGCAATCGAAGAAAACAGTGAGCAAAACCTTTACATTTGACCGAACTTTTTTGCTGTTTTCGGCCTTGGCTCTTCTGGACGCTTCCATTGGGAAGTTTAGTTTCAATGTCATAGCCATACACCCATGATTCGTCAGCAGTTATGACCTTTTTGAGGAATGAGCGATGTCCATGCGACGTTATTTTTGCTCAAAATTTAGCAATTTTTGAATAATCTTGCTGCCGCGCTGCCTAGAACATCCGTAAAAATTGCTTGGCATGAGCCGAACGATATGCCAACATCATCAGCAACCTCTCTAATAGTGATTCGACGATTATTCAAAATCATTTTCTTCACTGCTTCAATGTTTTCATCGGTTGTTGACGTGCTCGGCAGACCAGGACGAGCACCGTCATTGACATCTTCTCGGCCTTCCTTAAACCGGTTATACCACAATTGAACTTGTGTTCAGCTCATAGAAGACTCGCCAAACGTAACAGTCAACATTTCAAATGTCTGTGCACATTTAATTCCATTTTTTACACAAAATTTGATGCAACTTCTTTGATCCATTGTTTTTCGATAGCAGAAAATCGCCGAACACGCAAAACACTTGTCCTATTTATGCCCCTCACAAACAAACTAAACATGCTATATAGATAAAACTGTCAAAATATCTTCGAGACGAGTGTACCAACATAAAAAAAGAATAATCGAAAGTCGAATGTACGTAGCACGCGAAATTTGAAAATTCACATTTTATTTAGTTTTTTTTTTTTTTAAATACACCTCGTATACGTCAGCACATTGAGGAAACTGTTCCACAAAGGGGAAAAATGCTTAAATCGAGAACAGAATCTACGGTCGTACACTCAACTGTCCCGTGTATGTTGGCTGTGGTTTACATATGTATGGGGATAATTTTCTTCTTGAAGACCCTTAAAACAGATTTAATCGCCAGTGACACAACCTAGAAAACTGCAATAGAACTACGGTCTGAAATAGATTCATTTTCATTCCCTTGCTTAGTCCTATTCGCAAGCAATAAAAAAAAGAACACATTTTCTCCCTTGCCATGAATGGGTGTGAGAAAATACCCCACATTTAGTGGGCTTACGCGCATTCTGCTTTTAGATTCAGTGAACGGGACCTTTCGTTTAATGATGATCTTGAACATTGGTTGCCAGAGTACTAGAAATGTTGGTCAGGACATTGTGTCGATCTTCTCTCAACTAAATACGAGTATAGGCTGCTGTATCAGGGATCGAACGGCCGTCAAGCAATGCTCTTCCATCGTCGGCATGCAATACTCTTCTCCCAATTTCTAGTAGCTGAGACTAATTATATTATTGAAGGAGCCGTTGTAGGTAAAATTATCAACCAAAGTTATTATTGTTAACATTGCGCCACGAATATCTTGGTTTTATCCTCCTTTACAACCATATCTTCTTTCGCTGGCTCCTTCCCAAACCTTGATAAGGTCGCAGTAACGTCTGTCAGTTTTCAAACGATATTAAAATCTGTGTCAATCGTGTGCAGTGTAGCTTTTCTTATTATCATTTCCATAAATATGCCCACGTCCAGATCACGTTTGGTATAAAACGGCTTAGTAAATCGAGCGAATCGAGCTAAAGGCAACTTGATAGCTTACGAAGAAACGTTAAATGTGTTTTTTGTGATTCTTTTATAAGACTAGACATAAGATATCTGGCAGTGTGAACGTTAAATGTGTACTTTGTGATTCTTTTATAAGACTAGACATAAGATATGTGGCAGTGTGAACATTTTGTCAATTGTCGGCTTTACACCCGAAGGCTATATGTAATAAGTTTAGATTATTGTCAATGGGCTTCCTTCCGTTTAGCTAAATAGAGTCTAAGACTAGATGCCTGTTCATTATTAGCTCATCGTCGCCTATCTTGAATAGCTCTTATTGTTCTTTTAAGCCAGGATATTACAATTCTGATCTCATTTTGGTTCAGTCGTATGCAGTCTATGTCACAATCGATAATTTGCATAATTTCCTACTTGTGCTGCCTGGAACCAGTAATTTGTTAGCGTTTTGCCCATATTTGTGCCGTCCTCTACATAACCGTAACCTTTTTCTTCATTGCTTTCACTGGGGTAATTTTTACATTAAAACTGTACCTTTTATTTCTGGGTAACATTTTAGAGTTTCAAACGTATTTTCTTTGCACAATTCTGTATCCTTGTTCTTTCCGCAACCATTTCTTTTATTTAGAAAGAGAGTCTGCCGCTACTGTCTTGTCTTATAGCGTTCTGTCACATAAGAGGTTACAATTGGTTGCAGCGTTGCCATGTACGTAGTATCTTTTTGCTCATGCGCAATGTGGCATTTTTTTCGACATCCAATTGGGGTATTTCTGCCATAGTATCACACTGCCGATGAATCATAACAAATTGGCGACAATGTTTCGAATGGATACTAATGTGCGCAGATTTTGACATTATTTTCGGAAATTTTATATTTGCATTCCATTGTAAGATAGGCGCTGAGTAAAGTTCGAGAAATATTTAAGTCAAATTTTTCATGGATCCGAAGATGTAAAAGTGCTTGAATTTTTATTATAACTATAACTAAGTTATAGAAAAATCATCATCATTTCAAATCACTGGGAAAAAAATTTTATTCGCCTGTGATATATTTTGTAGTCCTTTGATTTTTTTCTGCATTTGCGTTATAGTTTAATGTACTAACTATTGTTTAATACACTAGCAATGCAATGTTAATTTTTTCCGTACAAATTTTATTAATAAAAACTCAACTTTTTCATTTAATTTTGCTCTATGAAGAAAGTCTATACCGATCGGTTTAGACACATAAACTTAAATATGAAAATAAACAAGTTCAAATTTCTTATTTATTTTTGTTTTCCTTTTTCTCTTTTTACAGCGAATTATTTTAACAACCCACCAAACAATCCTACAACATTAGGATCATGTTAACTTCGTTATAGTTTTTCAAACGAAAAACTTTGGAAATCAACAGTTTTTGAGTGCATTTTAAAAGAAAAATTAATAAATACAAATCCAAAGTACATTTTGGTGTTGTCTTCACAATATCATAACAAAAAAGCAACTCAAAACTCAAAACTTAGCAATTACCAAGTTTTAAAGTTTTACCGCCAAAAAGATTTGATTGTCACACAGTTAAAATCGCGGCAAACATTGGCAATGACCCTTACAACAGCTACCGCAACCAGTGCTGCCACCAGTAACGTCACTGACACAACTCAGCAAGATTCAAGTAAAAAAATGGATCTGAAATGTACCACAGATGCTGTGGCTGCTGCTGCTGCGGCTGCGGCTGCAGGTGAAAATTTACCCACCTCTGAAATGGATCTATTAGCAAAACTTGAGGCTGCCAATAAATTAATAGAGAGTGATGCTAAATCCTTGAATTCCTTGCATTCCACTCATAGTCGTAAAAATTCCGATACAAGTCAAATTAGTACAACATCAAGTAAGTGCTGAAGGCAAATTATTTTTGTGTTTTTTTTTGGATAACTGTTGTGAATTGTTTTATTCTTATCTTGTTTAGATGGCAACTCTATTGCTGAAGAAGATATATGGACCACATGGGCCACTATCCTAAGCGATTGGGAAGGTGCCTTGAAACGTAAAAATCCTTGCGTTAGAGAATTGGTACGACGCGGCATACCACATCATTTCCGGTAAGTTAAGAATGCGAAGATTATAAATTTCAATTATTTATTGAGGATTGTAATTTTAAGCCTTAAGGCCGATTTGATTAAATTAGAATATTACAACATACGAGTATCTTCTCCATAATTCAATAACAAATGCCTTAGACAACTACAATACTAATGTTATAAAAATGTTGTGTTTTTTAATAGCAGAAAAATATGGTTTACAATATAACAGTCTACTTCACTTATTAGAATTTTTCACTTTGCATGTTTTCAGTCCTAAAGTATGGAATTATAACTTTAATTGGAATTACAGCTACTCCATAATATAACTAGCAGTGTACAGAGGTGGTGATAGATTAGAGATGATTGATATGATGGCAGGGGGAGTAGTTGGGAATCCTCTAATCGACTTGATACCTCTCTCGTTGTATTTGTGGAATTAAAATGTTGGACTGTATTGTGAATTATCCAATAGCGGTGACCTTTAGGAGGACCAATTTCACATTTGGTTTCTACCAGAGAACAGAAAATTGGAACTTGTAGATCTAATTTGTATTGATTTTTTCTTATTACTGAACTTCCGTTAATTTCATATGTTACAATTTTGAATTCAGTTACATTTAGTACACATATTCCCACTCAATGTAGTTATGTAACCACTTCAGGGGCAAAAATTCTTACAAAAGTACATTTTAATGTACAAAAACAGGTTAATTTTAATATAAATTCAATGATAAATTCAAATATGTATATAATCTTAAAATTATGGCCAAAATATTGAAGTTTAGACAAACAGTAAAAAAAAAAACTAAAAAAATAGCACGAATTAACTAAAAAGCATTGAATATCGTAGTTATAGTTGACTGAGAATTAGCAAGTGAGTTTTATATTAAAATGTTCGCCAATATTGCCGCTCACTCATTGTTTCACAAATTGATCCTCTATGGCATTCGAAAAAGTACATTGAAATGTCACTAAAAGCGAAGAGACAAACCGAAAGGAAGTGCCCGAAAATTAGGTAATTGGTTTGAAATGATTGGTTGTCGACAATATCCAAGATAGCTTTACGCTAAAAACCAAAGATGATTTAGCTGTTGCGTTAAATGAGGATCTACGAATCAAAATTAATTATTTGAAACTCAACTATGTAAATAGATTTTATATGAGGATCTAAGAATCCAAATTAATTATTTGAAACTCAACTATATAAATAGTTTTTATAGTTGATTTTTTTTTGTTTAACTTTTAGTAAATTTCTTTAACTAGAAATTAAATTCATATTCATTTAATTTGAACCGTTAACTACTAACGCAAACTTAAAATAAATTATCTATTTATAAAAACACAGAGAAATCTTCCAAATATTGGTTACAACGATTTAACTTCATCGATCTCTCCAATGTCATTCTAAGCAATTTTTTCTGTATTTACATCATATCTGATTAATTTGCTTACTTACCGTGTCTCCACCAATTCGACACAACAAGTTGTGATAATGTTCTGGTTTTTCAAGTTAAAGTTTCAATTCCAAGTATGGCATATGACCGCATTTCTTGTCGTACCTTAAATCTAAAATAAAATTCAAATAAATTTCCATTAAATTATATCGATTAATATACAAAATTATATCCTTTATTATATATAACTGACATTATCTGGTCTATGCAGAATTCTGGACACATTATTAATACTTCCACTTACTTTTACTTACTTTTCTACTTACGACTTCCAATTCTAATAGAAAATTCGTGTTTACATACCTAAAGGTATATTATGCAGATATAAATAGTTGAAGATCAGCTGTGATATAAGGATGACATTGTGAACCTTGTTTATGGTAAAAACTTTATCAGCTTTGTTCACAAAAGTAGCCCTAAAGTTCAATTAAGCAAATGAACTTTTCGTACATGTAATTACTTATAAGATATTACTATACAGTAGCATTAGTATTCTAGATTAGTATTCATGCAGTCACCAATACGAAATCAAATGATGACACAAAGATCGAGACGGATATTGAACAATGTGTGTTGTGGTTTCTTTTGTGTAACTCCTCTCTCGACTCCAGACAACGAAATTGTTCAATCCCCAGCCTACTTTTAATATTTCCATAAGTCATGACAGATTTAAACATTTATAAACAAAAAAGGAAAAGGAATTGAGCTGTTTAAAGAGTAGCTTAAATCACTTTGGAATGTGTCAATTTCCATTGACACAAAAAAGGAAAAGTTCAAATGACGAAGTTCGTTAATAATAATACCATTATTAAAAGTGTATTTAACAATTTTTCATAGATTGAATTTACATATAATTTGAATTTGAAAGTTTCAAACAAAAAACGTAGATACGTTACAAATTTTCTGTACCATAATCCATGTAAGGCCAAAATAATTAAATTCAATAAAATTAGCTGTGCAATATCGCCTATTATTGTGGGGGTTTTTACTGTTTTTTCAATGCATAAGTTTTTTTTTTTAATATCTATAGGGTCAATCAACATCAACAATATAGGGTCAATCAATCAATCAACAATATTGTCAAACATTGCAATTCCAAATTTGGAAGGACATATGATGTGTTAAAGTAAAACAGACAAGATACTATGACTGTGAAATGAAATCTTCTTATGTAATGAGCAGAAGCAAAACTGGCGAGGTTTTGAGATGCTATAACATTGAGCTTTTTGATAACAACTCGGTTTGGTTGATGCTATGAATAAAGAAACTTAATTTTGTTGCATAGCATAATTGCCTTCCGTACAAAACTATGGGTTTTGGGTGTATAAGATAAGTATTTGAAGATAATATAACTCACTATACTATACAATACCATTTGTATTCAAAAAATAAGGTGAATTTTCAAATTTCTCGGGCCACGTACATTCGACTTTCGATTATTATTATTTTTTTATGTTGGTACACTTGCCTCGAGGATATGTTGACCGGTTTATCCATATAGCATGTTTACTTTGTTAGAGGCATAAATAAGACAAGTGTTTTGCGTGTTCGGCAATTTTCTGCTATCGAAAAAAATGGATCAAAAAGTTGCATACAATTTTGTGTTAAAAATGGATTTAAGTGCTCAAAAACACTTGAAATATTGACAGTGGCGTGCGGTGAGAGTACTTTGAGTCAAAAAAATGTTTACAAGTGGTATAAACTTTTCAAAGAGGGTCGAGAAGATGCGAATGACGACGCTCGCTCTGAACGCCCCAGCACATCAACAACCTATGAAAATGATGAGAAAGTGAAGAAAATTGTTATGGAGAATCGTCGAATCATAATTAGAGCAGTTGGTGGGAACGTCGGCATATCGGGTGGCTCATGCCATGCAATCTTTTTGGACAATTTGGGCATGAAGGAAAAAAAATGCCAGGAATTTTGAAAAAAATTCATGGCTTTTGCATCATGATAACGCACCCGCTCACTTATCTTTGCTTGTAAGAGATTATTTGACTAAAAACAACACTGTTATCATGCCTCAGTCACCTTATTCACCAGATGTGGCCCCCTGTGACTTTTTCCTGTTCTCAAGATTGAAAAGACCCATGAAAGGACGGCGTTTTGCGATGATTAAGGAGATAAAAACCGAATCGCCGAACACGCAAAACACTTGTCTTATTTATGCCTCTTGCAAACTGAACATGCTATATGGATAAAACAGCCAACATATCTTTGAGGCGAGAGTACCAACATAAAAAAAAAAAAATAATAATCGAAAGTCGAATGTACGTGGCCCGAGAATTTTGAAAATTCAAGTTATTTTTTGAACATCCCGCTCATTCACGCATATGCGACACCTGATCAGAAAATTATTCATTGCGGATCGCCTCAATTATTGTTTTAATGGACTGCTTCAATTCAGTAAAATTCCTTGGTTACGTTTTGTACACCGCTTGATTGACATAAAGCCATAACAAAAAGTCTGTTGCAGACAGGTCATGTGACCTTGGTGGCCAACAGAAAGTGGAGTTTCTTAATATTCATCTGTTTGAGAGTTTTCGTTGTAGCTCCGCCATAGCCGGTCTGGCTATGTGTGCAATTGCTTCATCTTACTGGAATCAAATGCTGTTGAAACGGATAAGTCTTTGACGCAGTTCTGGTTACAAAAACTGCTTCAACATCTTTAATTAACGGTCTTCAATGATATTGACATTGTGTTTGTAGTACGATTCGTGCACCGCTCTGTATAACTTACTTAACTCACATGTAGATGAATCGATTCAATGCCCTTTACGCTATGGATCGATTCAGTAGGAAAAAAACTTATCAATATTTTCACCCGAAAAAGTGCAAAGTCGATGTATTATATATGAGAAGAGATCGTTTTTCACACGCCCACTTAATAAGTCCATTAGATAAAGCCATGCTCAAGAAGAATTAACTTCCAGGTTTTCAAATATTATCAGTTTTCTGAAGATTTCATGTATATTCGTTAAAATCGACATGGATGATATTTGATAGATGCAGAAAATAACGACTCCAATTTACATACTTTTGCAAGAGACCACCCTAGTCTTGGGCGTGGCCATTGAATAATATCAAAAATACGATAATTCACTAGAAAAATGGGTGAAGGCGATATATTTTGTGTGGGAAGAAGCTGTTTCTAAGATGCCAACTGACTATGCGTCGGTATATCATTCACAGCACTTTGTCGGTATATCATTAACAGCACTATCCAGTGTGACGGCCATATTCGATTTGACAGGGTTGAACTTCTAGCGTTTGTTTATTGATTTTTCGTACATTGAGTAAAATTTGTAATAGTAGCTGGGTTTAATAAACACCTCCATTTCTTGATAGTTTTTGGTTCATAATTCTTATTTTATCCTCTTTGTATTAAAGACAATAAACGATAAAAACGTTAAGAAACGAATTCTCTATTGATGTGGTCGGAATGAGAACATCAATTTATTTGGATTTAGCATCTTATTCACGACCATTGTTTGCCTCAATATCCCTTTACAGAGCTATCGTGTGGCAACAATTATGCGGTGCTAGCGAAGCCGATAAAAAACAATATGCCGAATACATTAAAGCTACTTCGGCCTGTGAAAAGGTAATACGCCGTGACATTGCTCGTACTTACCCCGAAGTGGATTTCTTCAAGGAGAAAGATGGTCCTGGCCAGGAGGCCCTTTTTAATGTCATCAAAGCCTATTCCCTGCATGATCGTGAGGTTGGCTATTGCCAAGGATCCGGATTCATAGTTGGTCTCCTGCTTATGCAAATGCCCGAAGAGGAAGCATTTGCAGTATTGGTTCAGATAATGCAACAGCATCGTATGAGGGATATGTTTAAACCTTCAATGTCAGAATTGGGCTTGTGCATGTATCAATTGGAGAACTTGGTATTGGAACAAATACCCGAAATGCATTTACACTTCCAGCAACAGGTAAGCGGAATTGTATTACTAGAGTAAATGATGTGTTCGTAACAATTTTTTATGATTTTCCGTAGGCTTTCCAAACCACAATGTATGCTTCCAGTTGGTTCCTGACCTTATATACCACTTCGTTAAATTTAAATATTAGTAGCCGTATTATGGATGTTTTCCTCAGTGAGGGCATGGAATTCATTTTCAAGGTAGCCTTGGCTTTATTATTGTTGGGCAAAGATACGCTGTTGTCTTTGGATATGGAGGCCATGTTGAAGGTAAGTTATACAAATAACATGCGGTGATTTGAGTTAATTTTTGTAGCTGAGTAATAGTGAAAAAGCGTAAGTGAATCATCATTGCTGACGTGAAGAGAATCAAAAATGGATAGCTGAAGATCCTGAGCAAAGACTTGTTATAGGAGATATAACAGATGTAGAGATATTAGTCGCTTTATTTGTAGTCATTAGAATTCTCAAAATAAAAATCATTGACATCTTTTTAGAGAAAGGGTAGATGTAAAAAATGTCATTCAAGGTAAATTTTTGGTATAAAAAATCAAATTTATGAAAGACCCAAAGAATTTACAGTGTCAAAAGAAATCGAATAATAGCTATTGATATGAGCATTACCGATGAATTTAGCGGGAGAAGTTTTAATGACTTTCCATGTATTTCAACACCGTCGGACGTCTTCTTTGGAGGTTTTTAATCTGACTGTTTAAAAACATTTTTTTTGACGTTATACGTTGGGTGCCTATTTAATAAAAATTATATGCTCGTATATCATTATTATATAAATTTTGTCCATTTCTTTTTTTATTGCTTCAATTTTTTCCCCAAAACGATCCTAATATGTAACGAGTTTCTAGGGAAACTTACGTTGATAACTGTAGCTACAGAAATGTTATTTTGAAATAAAAATTTCGAAAAAGCTTCTCAAATTACTGAAACATATGATTATTTGTAAAAATTATTAAAATTACTCATATCGATTCATTCGTACCGCTTTAGTTCTTCCAAAAGGAACTACCGAAAAAGGTGGAGGCTGATCCCGAAGCTTTTTTCCAATTAGCGTATTCGGTGAAAATTAACACCAAACGCATGAAAAAAATGGAAAAGGAGTACCAGGATGTTAAGAAAAAGGAACAAGAGGAAATGGTTGAGTTACGGCGTCTAAGAAGAGAAAATCGTTTGTTAAAGCAACGCAATGAGCTATTAGAGGCTGAATCTGCTGAATTGGCTGATCGTTTGGTTAGAGGCCAAGTCTCTCGAGCAGAAGAGGAAGAAACTAGGTGGGTAGAAAGTTCTTAAATTTTATTTTTATAAATTAAAATCTAATAATTCATTTTCTATCCTATGTGCCGTAGTTTTGCTATACAAACGGAATTAATGCAGTTACGTCGCTCCTATTTGGAAATCTCCCATCAACTGGAGAACGCAAACGAAGAAGTTCGTGGTTTAAGTTTACGTTTGCAGGAAAATGTAAGTTTGTCATATTTCTTTTTCGAATTTTTTCAATTTCAAAAAAAAAAAAAACTCAATTCATCCTTTTGTGCTCACACTCCTCTGTCATTCATTATCATGCTGTATCTAATCACCAAATGATATATTTATATACATACATTGTTTTATCTTGATCAAATGTATGGAAAACGGCTAAAAACCCTATTTTTTACTTACTTTTTATAATAAAATATTTATATTTTTCTTGTTTTTCTTCTATTTTTCTATATGTGTGTGGTACTTTTTGTTTAACTTATTTGTTTTAAATTACGGATTTTGTTTAACGAAATGGTTGTGGTTTATAAATAAACTATACGATTTACATTTACACACCGTCCCTCTACCCTGAATATCTTAAAACTGTCCACCAATCCTATCAAAAAAAAAAAAACACACACACACACACACAAACAAACCCAAACTCAAAAATAATTATACGCAGAATGTTTCCCTTGAAAGCGTAAGTAAAATATATCGATGTTTAAGAGTTTTTTAATTACTGTATGTGTGTTTATGTTATATACTTTTAATATACGAGGAATATCCTGTAATCAATCGTCTTATTGTGTCCTATTTCTCTCACTAAATCCATTTTTTACTTTCTCTTTTATGTCGTCTTAAATTTCTCTCAACTTCTCTTCTTTTACCTAATTTACACTTTGTACAACTCCTATAGTATCAGTTCAAAGTCTCCCTCTTTGTTAGACCTTTATTGGACTCATTACTCTTTCTCAATTCTTCGCACAAAAAGCCTTAAATAAAAACCGATTTATTTATAACGTTTTAAGGGAACTCCATTTAATTTTAAAACAAAGTTCTCCCGAATATTCAATCACTAAGTATCAAAAATCTACCGATCCATCCGCACTTTTGATTGAGTGTGAATTACAGGATAATTCTTTATGTTTTTATTTTTGTAATGCCTGTCTTACTAAATTTGTATTTAAGTCTGTCTATTATAACTATATAACATTATTGTTTAATGTGCAGTAAAAAACTGTTGTTTCTTATGATTAATTAATCCAGTTTACACGGAGCACAATTCATACTTGCAAAATATGTCATCATATGTAAATGGGTTTTAGAATTTATGAGTTATTTCTTATTGAACTTGTTTAGAAAGCATATAATTTGTCGGAAAAAAGGATGAAAAATCAATATATAAAATGTTTACAACTGACCGATTGCTTCTAAAAAACAAATTTTGATGCATCCCATGAATGAGGTATGGGAGAGCTTCTCACATTCAGCTTACAAGCATTCTATTTTTAGATTCACCCATCGCGACCTGCGGCGACGATTTCAAACGTCACAGTTTAAGAAGTGTTTACCAGATTTGTCGGTTACTCAACTATTTGAGGTGTTCGTCAGAGACATCGAATTGAACGCCGCTCAAATAATGATAGGTGGCTATATGCGGGATTGAACCAGCTATCACGCGAAAGATAGTCCAGTGTACTGACCACTACGTCATGATTGGTTAATATTTTTAAGAAAAGTGTCTCCAATTATTTGCATTACATTAAAAATGATTTTATTCAGTTGGTTCTTTCGATATAGTTTTTGTAGAATTCTATTTGTTGTATGACCCTTATTTTGACCCGTATTTCGTTGTATGACCCTTAAAAACATAGGTATCCAAATGTAGGTTTTTAGTGGTATTACGAATCCTGAAGTAGCTGAAGTAATCCTCAAGGTCAATATATATTTTTTTCTTTTTTTCGTTAGCTTGGCATCGCCTATTTTGTATACATCGAGGCGATTAATCGTTCGTCTCAAGCATGTTGTGTTTTTACTGGCTTTTGAGATTTTGATAACTATTATATTTTTCCTCAGTCGATTTGAATAAATAAAATTTGAATAATCTAAATGTTGGTGGAATTAGCCAAGAATGGTTATTTTTAGTCGGAGAATTCGGAACAATTTACTTAAGTAAATTTTAATATTAGTTAGAGAACTCCTAGCTAATATTCTAAACTTTTCCTGAAAATGTTATCAATTGTTGCTGTTTGTTGTGAAAACATCGAATCTTACCAATGTTTGGATATGCTATCCGATTATCATGCAAACATTTTGACTTGGCGAGGTTTTTCTTCCTTAGAAGCTATCACTGTTTTTGACCGGAGTAGGAGTGGATAGGAGGAGTAGACAACAGTTTTCGTGGATTTCTCTGGCTAAAAACAATAAACGTTTTGACTATTTCCTGTAAAATCTAAAGTATCAAATTTTATTAAAGAGGAAAGTAAACAAAAGGGACGGAGAAGCTTTAATATTTGCAAAAGTAAGAAGTAAACTTCCCATTAAAAAATTAAAGCGCGATAATCGAATTACATATCCGATCGAAAATATGTCATTTCAGCTACATTTAAGCTTAAAAATAGCATAAAAATGGTTATTAAAAATGTTTAGCATCTGACGTTGCCAAATTTAACTTCTTACCAAAATTAACATTAACTTTAGGAAATAATTCTTTAGTTAATGAGCATCATAAATACCAATACAAATAAGAACAAACCTTACAAGACAACGGGCAGTTAATTTTGGGAGTTTGTTGGTGATACACCATATAAAGGAAAATAAAGGGGAAGTTTTCCCCTATCCCAGCTTTGAAACATATCCCATATTTTTTATCGACATTTCACATGCGATAATTTCCAAATCTCTCTCAATGCCATCAACTAAAACGGGCGCAGTCTTTCGGACATAGTCATTACCTGCAAAAGAAAAATGTCAATATGTTTATAACATTGGCGAAAATCAATTGAAATATATGTGTGACTGGTTTTATTGTTGTGTCCATTTATATATTTCGCTATTTTTGGCAGTCTCAGATATGTCTAGAATTGAAGAAATGAATGTGGAGGGCATGTGGTTTCAACTAGACGGCGTCACCTGTCATACAGCCAGAGAAACAATTCAATTCAGTCATTTAAATCTTGCGTTCGTTTTGGGACACCCTTTAGTTCATTCAAAACTTGCGTCCCCAATAGATTTTTTACTATATTGTGCAATAAATTAAATTAAGAAACAACAACTTTTGCTACCAATCTCTAATAATTATTTGTTCTTACTATTCTAACCATAACCGACACTGTTTTATTTTTTGTTCCTATTAAAATTGATTTGAATGCTTTTAATCATAACACTAATCATGCTTTTACTAATTACGATTGTTTCAAAATATTTTCTAAATTACGAAATACAAGTATAGTGTTATTAGCATGCCATGTAATTTGGATCTTTTTATAACAAAATTTTACTAATCTGGAGCCAACACCTTCATTATTCACCTTCATAGAACAATTCCCGTCAATCTTCGTTGGACGAGCTATGCATGAAAGAGGAAGCCCTTAAACAGCGCGATGAAATGGTCTCTTGCCTTCTTGAAGAATTGGTTAAGGTCCGTCAGAGTTTGGCCGAAAGTGAGGATCAAATACGTAACCTGAAAGCTAAGGTGGAAGAATTGGAGGAAGATAAAAAGACTTTGCGTGAAACGACGCCCGATAACTCAGTGGCCCATTTGCAAGATGAGCTAATAGCCAGTAAACTTAGGGAGGCCGAAGCAAGCCTCTCATTGAAGGATCTCAAACAAAGGGTACAAGAACTTAGCACTCAGTGGCAAAGGCAACTGCAAGAGCAACGCAATGATCACAACTCGCATCCTGTTGATTCCACACCTAAGAAACTCCTGACAAATCTCTTCGATACCTCCAAGTCGAATGAACATACACAAAAACTCGAAGAGGAGTTGATGACAACGCGTATACGAGAAATGGAAACATTGACCGAATTGAAAGAGTTACGCCTGAAAGTCATGGAGTTGGAGACACAGGTTCAAGTTTCTACCAATCAGTTGCGACGCCAGGACGAGGAAAATAAGAAATTGAAAGAAGATATGGATATGGCTCTGATGCGTGAAAAGGAAATGGCTAATAAAGCTAGGGAACAGCAACATAGGTAAGGAGATAGAAACAAATCTTTAATGAGCTCTTAGAAATATGTATATAACCTCTTAAATTAAATTGTTTACTTTCAGATACTCTGATTTGGAATCCCGCATGAAAGATGAGCTAATGAATGTCAAAATTAAGTTTACAGAACAGTCACAAACTGTAGCGGAGTTGAAACAAGAAATTTCGAGATTAGAAACTAAGGTATGTATATTTGGGAAATAGTTATCATTTAGATCAAGAAATATACGTATGGAGTAGCTAGCTGTAAATTCCTATTAAAGTTGTAATTCCGTATATTAGAATGGAAAACATATAAAATGAAAAGTTCTAAGAAATGAAGTAGACTGCCACTGTAAATCGTATTTTTCTGCTATTAAGATACACAACATTTTTTATAATATTATCGTTATCGTTATTGAACAATGCAGGAGATATGTTGTAATATTGTAATTTAATCAAATCGGCTTTAAGGCTGAAAATTGATTCCTGAACATAAATACATTTAATTAAATTATAGAATTATAATGAGTTCGAAGTGGTGCCATTAAAAACTTGTTAGAATGAAAGGGGAAGCAGTTTTCCATTGATATTGATAACTGGATTAAATTAAGAAGCGAAGAAGGTGTGGCAAATTGATTAAATCAAAAATCAATCTCACGTTTCCAATGACCTTACATTAGAAATACAAATAGGCCAGATTCGATTGACCAAATTAAAAGGAAACAAAATATGTTTTCTTTTAAAATACATATTCCATGTCGAGCTTTTACATTCAATAAAAATTTTGAAGGCAACATTATCAATATCATTCATGTCAGTCACTTATTTTAGTCACTGATGTTAGGGGGAAAAATTTATTTACCTTTTATTTATTATCAGTTTAATTTGGTTATCTTACGAAATTTTGGTAGAAAAAAGACTAAAAACTATTCTTTTAATTTCATTTTAACGCTCATTTATCAAAGCAAAATACTTTTATGTTCGTGATGTTATCGTTTTTATAAACTTTTATTCCCACCAAATATTGTGTCAAATTCTAATTGTTGATTTTTTTGTTCCAGAATTCTGAAATGTTGGCTGAAGGTGAACTACGTTCCAATTTAGATGAATCCGACAAAGTACGTGATCTACAGGACAGAATCGCCGACTTAAAAGCTGAGGTAAGTTAAGATGTTTTTATTTCCTTTTTAGATTATTCTTTCGATATCTCTCACAATTTTTAAGTTCATTTTATAACCAACCACACATATAAACACCACATGCGCATATCAAAATCACTTGTGTTTCGTTTACTCTGTCCCAATCCGTTTAATTGAAACGCATATCTCGTGTACATAACAAAATAAAACACTGTTTTCTCTCACATTTCAACTAATTTGTTTTTTCGGTTTTGCAAAATTATAATGCTGGGAAACAAAATCTAATATTTTGTTTGGTGCCGCAAAATAGTCAATTGTTTTTAGGCTTTAGGTTTAGGTTTAGCTGTAAGGATTTCAAAAATGCTTTCGAGTATATTGGCTCATTTGGAGTTTCTGACATATGAAGCCAACAACAGCACTTAAAACTTGTTCATTATGGTATTATTCATGAGAAGCAACATATTTTAAATTCAGATTTCAAATTATCATGTGACAGATGTAAGGAACATGGTATTGATAGAAGCTCAATTCGATTTGGCATGATCTGGTTTTCCAAGAAAGAGTGAAACTTTTGGTTTTTATTGTCAAAACTTTCCTGATTTTGGTTATGTCAAGATACTCGTACATTGTAATAAGTAGAAAATTGAATAGGAATTTTTATATCTTTTCGAGTTTGTCTGAGTAAGTGTTATCAAATTGGACATATTCAGCATCAAAAATGTTATGATAATATCCTGCAGGTGTAGGCGCTCGAAGTATTATCAATTTCACGCTGCTGTAACAACTAAACGGCTAATGAGAGCGCGTTCATTTTTTGACAAGCGTCAATTTGTTATGTTGTTTACAAGTCTACGGAAGCATATCGGTTTATGTTTCAATTAAAAAAAGTTGGAGATATTGATTTCAAACACAACAATGTTATTGTTTTGAATTTGGCTGGAAAATAGCAATCAGCCATTGTTAATGAGCTATGATTTTTACCATTACGCGTTACCAAGATACTGGTTGCATCAAGACCCACCATGGAGGTGGACATCCAAAAACAACAACATCGTCAAAATGTGCAAGATTTAACACTCGAAAAAAAGGCATTGAATGCATAGACATGTTGAAACACTTGCACGTTGGTGGAGAGCTTGAAAACTTAATCATTTCGATTAAAGCATTTTTATGGGTCAGCAAGATATAAGCAGATAAAACGATCTGGTAGGGGGTTAGAGTGCAAGTTTGGCCAGTAATCAGTGAAATTTGGGCCGTGGTAATTGCCACAGGATACTTACCGCTTCTTTTCATTGTATAGGGCGTAAAAATAAATACAAAATCTACCGTGGAAAGATTTGAAATGATGCTTTGTTAGCTAAAATACGCAACAATTCGGTAGAAACTATTGGACGTTTCGACAAGATTCGCACGACCTCATAAAGCCTACAAAAAAAAAACATCTCAGTTTTATTTCTTCACAGCAGTGGTCAACCAACCCAATGGACTTATCTGTATGGTCCATTCTGGAGACCAAAGTACCAACTAAAAAATATGAAATACTCAACGGCCTAAAGATTGATTTTGGGCGAGAATGGGAAAAATACAATCAGACCTTCTCAGACAGACTCCAAGCTATTATCTGCTACGTGAAACAATAATTTATTTTTCTTAACATTAGAAATGCTAAAGTTTTCAAACGCAAAAAAAAAATTGACAAAATTACAGTATTTTTTATAGGTAACACTTCGAGTGCCGACTCATGTACCTAGTCCTGCCATATGTTCTGTTACAAATATAAAACGCGATAAAAAAAAAAACCAATATTCATATTGTATTCAAAATTATTTCATTTATTAGAAGACAATATTGGTTATTAAAAAAAAATGTATTCACTCGAAATGGCCGCCTTTTGCTTTAACACAAGCTTTCAAACGGTGTGGCCATTGGGCTATAGCCGATCGTACGATTTCCATGGAAATCGAGGACGCTGCTCTGGTTAATGCTGTTTTAAGGCTTCCCAAATTTCTGTGGGGAGTCTTGCAAGCCATATTCTCCAATTCTGACCACAAAGCATAATCCAGTGGATTGAGATCTGGACTCCCTGATGGCCAATCTTCTGCTGCTATAAAGCCAGGAATATTGACTTTGAGCCACTCCTGCGTGGTTTTAGCTTTGTGCGCAGGAGCAGAGTCCTGTTGGAAGATCCATCTACGTCCATTGAAAAGGGTATTGGTCAAACCCTTCACAACACCCTCTAACACATCTTTTTGGTAAACCTTTGCACCAAACTGACTAGTATTCTTCACTAATCAGTGCATGTGTTCTGAAAAAAAAGTTAACGGTTCTATTCCCGCAAGAAGTTTTGAACGATAAGCGCTGGAAATTGTGTAACAGAACATATGGCAGGACTATGTATATGTGAAAATATAGTTGTGGAAAGCAATAGAATTGAATTCTCTCTTAGAATCCCATATTTTTTATGAATTTGTTTAGTCCGAAATTATCCTAAAAAGTCTATTTTGAGGTACCAAATTCACGATTTCCCGATACAATCATTTATTCTTTCAAATAAAACCATAAATCAATCCAACTGCTCATCCATCCATTTAACATCACTCATCACCGTCAGCAGCAGCATTCATTCAATCGTTTCGTTCGTATCTGTAATGTTTTTCTTCTACTGGTATCACATAAGCTAACATTTTAGTTTGGTTTTCGCTTCATTGATCATGAACAGAAATCACTTAAAAACAAAAACTGATTCATACACAACAGCTCACATTGATCAAACTTGAACACATGATAAGCATAAGTTCGTATATGTTGGTACACGTTTTTCTTTATTTCATTATGATTTAATTACACTTGCCTACAACTTAGAGCAATTGTTAAATCTTTTTTTTTTTTATAATTTTTCGAAATTGTATTTGAAAAAGTTTTGTTTTTTTGTTTCGAAATTGTAACAAATTACACTTTGCAGCAACAAAAGAAAAAAAAATCAAAATGTTTTGTTCTCACATACTACATGTATAATTTATTGCTATTCTTTTATGATTATAGTATACTACGCCTATAACAAGTCCCGATACTGAACCTTGGAAGTGGATAAGTTAAACATATTCCCCCACAAAAAAATACAAAACGCATATATAAGAAAGATCAGGTCATTATTATTACATGCAAACTGCTAAAAGAAAAGCGAAACAACAATTCATTTTCTTTCCCCTTCTTTCTTTAATTGTAACCGAAAATAAAAGATATAACATAACTCTCGTATGAATGCCTATAAATTTGTTGTTATAATTTACAACTTAATCAATTTTTTTTTGAGTTTTGCATGATTGTTGTTGGATCCATCATTCTATATCGTAATAATTGAGATAAACATTCATACATATATGTTTAGTTAAATCAATGATGATGATTTTAGTTGCTTACTCGTATATTCTTCATAATTTTCGTTCATTGGTTTGTTTAGAATTAAAAATTGAAATTATACCATGTAAAAGTTTCCTTAGCGTCAATGAAATTTTCTATAGAAAACTAAACTTTGATGGTATTGCATTAGGTTCTTTAAAGCTTTAAGCTAGTTAATATATGAAATTAGTTCTAGAAGTTGGAAATTCAGTAAATATCTCTCCACAGTATAAAAAAACAAACAATTTTTATTAGTATTATAAGGAAATGCCGGAAATTGCTATCAAAATTAAGAACGCTTGTCAGGCTTTCCACAAAAAATCATATTTCCTCTGGCCCATTCTTTCTTTCTTATTGGCCAGATTATTAATAAAATATTACATTAAGTGTTTTGGAAATGTTTTCCTTCGAAATTGATTCATTCATGCAATCGATTTTAATAAATAAAACTGAAACTTTTCAGTTCGCTTTAACCACTAGTTCTAAGAAGGGTTAGTAGGTAGTAGGTCCCACTGAAATATAAGAAAACTTTTCAGAAATCGTCAATTTCTATCTACCTTTATGTTATCGTTAGGCACCAGCTCACAGGAGACAATTCGATTAGGTCGAGGCAAGCAATTCCTACATAATTCTATAATAATGTAAATATCTAATTTACGTCAAAATTCATCATCTGTTGTTTGTTTAACAAATTTGGCAATTTTTCTTTTAATTCATCAATTTGATAAGATTTAGACAAAAGAGCTTTTATAAATATTATTTTCAAAATACATATCTCGATCTTTGTATTTCCATTTTTACACACTTCATCATAGAATGACAGTATGCTAAGTTCATCATTCCATTTGCAACAACTAGAAATATTCATCTGAGACTCCAAAAAGTATATACTCGTATAGGGTTATCCATTTTTCGTTTTCAAGTAAAATTGAATAAAACACAGATAAAGCTATGATTTAGATGAAACTTTTATTTCATTATAATGCTTGCAGACGCTGCCATTATGTACAAAATACAGTGTCATTTAAATGACCACCTTTGGATTTATTGCGGCAGTGGATTTTCTTGAGGTAGTTTTCGACTTTCTACGATTTTTTCGCACATTTCGGGCGGTATCTCGGCGACAACTTGACGAATGTTGGTTTTTAATTCTTCAACGTTTAGGGATTATCCGCATAAACACGGTTTTTTGACACACGCCCACAAGAAAAAGTCTAACGGCGTCAAATTGCATGATCTTAGTGGCCAATTGACGTCGCCAAAACGTGAAATTATGCTTTCTGGAAATTTCTCATGCAATAAAGCCGAAATCGGTTGTGTTATATGGTTTATGGTACCGTCTTGTTGAAGCCACATATCGTCCAGTTCCTAATCTTCAATTGCAGGACAAAAAAAGGCCGGCCATAGCGCTCTGAATTGACGGTAACGGTTCCTCCAGCATCATTTTCGAAAAAATACTGTGAAATGACTTTTCCTGATCATAATGCTCACCAAATAGTCACTTCTTCCGGCTGGAATGGTTTTCCACAATCACTTTTGGGTTCTCCGAGCCCTATATGCGACAATTTCGCTTGTTCACGTAATTAATGACCCCACCGAGTGAGAAATGAACTTCATCGCTGAAGAAAATTTTGTTCGATTGAAAGTTCGCGTTTGAATCATCACTTTTGTAGTAAGTTTTATATATTTTTACACATTCTTCGATTGTTAAACGATCCATATTCGTAAATGGCAAACCTTTCACAAAAAACATAATCAGATGATAGGTATTTAACAGCAGACAGCCTTGCCAGATCGGCTGTTTTGAAATCACTAAATGGAAACCCCATATATTCATGATCGTCCTAAATTCGATATCGATTTAAGCAATAATGAGAGTGTCTTTTGAAGGCACGACAGAGGCCGAGCCGCTAAAGCTAAGAAGATGAAGGAATGTCTCATAGACATCGGCAGGTTTTATTATTCATGTAAGAACTAAGTATATCTCTGACAAATAGAAAAATTTTTCTGAACTTTTTCAAAATGTTTACCATTAATTCTTCGATGAAATGCAGTGTACTCTGTGGTAGTTCCTAGATACTGGAAAAAATTGTCCCAATTCATACGATGTGTAAAGGCCGTCTTCATTGTGGATGAGATTATTATAAATTACTAAAAAATACACATTTTGAGTGGAAAAACTTTTAAGTCAAAATGTTACGTATTAAAAGAGGGCGTTTTTTTCTTCATTTCCATGAGTCAGAACATCGCCCGTAACTCTATGGACTGGCACTATCATCAATTAGCGAATGTGGTCCAGCGAAAAACAACTGTACAAGAATTAAATGCGTCTCTAGAAATAAAGCAAATTTTTTCAGTGTTTTCCTTTTCAACAATTTTACGATTTATTCGTTAATTAAAACTAATATACCGTGGTAGTTGATAGATATGAGAAAGAAACATTCAAGAGACCGCCTTGGTGGTAGGAATGATTATTGAATTATACCAAAAGATACGAATTTTCACTTGAAAAACGGACTAATTCGGTATATTATGTATAAGATGGGCCATTTTTGTCTCGCCTACTTATCTGACGAAGGGTCGGTACACCATCAACGACGCTGTCCATCGTAGGTTTTCCAAGTGGGCGAAGTCAATTCAGTAGACTTTTGTAATGAGACTTTTCTAGTATTTAACTACACTTTTTTTTACAAATTTATAAATTTTTTATTATTTAAAAGCAGTGTACTCGTATGGTGGAAATTGATAAACACGGTGAGGTGTCATTAATCGGAAAACGCCTGCTCAACTTTACGTATTCACTTGTTTAAATTGAAAATCGATTAGTTCAGGTTTGGATATACACGAACAAAAAACTTTCATGTTTGGTTTAATTTAACTTTGTCTACAGTCGTATAGAAAAATCAAAATTAAATAAACATAATAACAGCCCATACCTTGGAAAAGGATTCGTTTATTTTATATAAATCAGATGATTTCTTTTGTATAAATCAGATGGACTGAAAGTTTATATGTAAACTATACAAAAAAGTAAATTAATAGGCCACAAAAATATTATTGAAATCTTATGATAAAGAAATATGACAGCAATCAAATATGTTTTTACTACCAATACTTTCGGAAATGTTATAGTTTAACCCATTCGCTGCCAAGCCTAAATTATATGAAGTCATTCCCATTGCCATTTATATTTTGAGTGTTATTGTTTACCAAAACCCTGTTATTTCTTGGCAAGTGCACATATATTATCATACATAATAATTTACAAGCAGAAAACTAAAGACGAGTATACTCGTCGTTGGCATTATGAAGGCAGAAGGATTCCACATCCTTTTTCGTATTCCTCCTACACAACAAAAGAAAAACCAAACTCGCAAATGTAGGGCTTGTGCAACGAAAAGCATTCGAAAAGAGACTCGATATTACTGTCCGAGCTGTCCTGATAAACCTCCATTATGTATTGGACTTTCTTACAAATCCTATCATGAAGATAAGGTATCATAAGTGATTTAGTTGCTATAAAATGTTGTTATAAATACACGATGAAGTTAATTTTTGCGTGAAAGATCATTCTCTATAAGAAATAAAGTATTATTTTTGTAAAAAATGTTATTTGTAGTATTTTTCAAGTTTTTTTCATGTTTATATTATGTTTGTGGCAAAAAAACAAAAAAAATTTGCTAATTCAAAAGCCTGCATCTTATAATACAGGGTGGCGCAATAGAACGTGCATATTTAAAAAATAGATTAAAAAATAAATACAAAAGGTATGGTTAAAATAACTCTAAGGCATTGTAGAATAATAAATGGAGTTTATTTTTTAAAAATAACATCATATAAATGGTGACCCTCTCTACGACGGCACTCCTCTAACCGCAAACGAAAATTATTGAAAACTTCCTTCAGTAATACTGGTGTAATGGCTGCCATTTCACCACGGATATTCTCCTTGAGCTGAACGATGTTTCTTGAATTATTACTGTAGACTTTGTGTTTGAGGTATCCCCACAAAAAAAAAGTCAAGAGGCGTCAAGTCTGGACTACGTGGGGGCCATGGGATATCACCTCTTTTCGAAATCAGTCTGCCAGGGAACATCTGCTTCACCACCGCCATGGTGTCGTTTGATGTATGACAGGTAGCTCCATCTTGTTGGAACCAAGTTCTGAAATTCACTATTCTTGAACTTTAAATTTCTGGAGCCAAAAATCCGTCCAACATCTCAGCATAGCGTTCCGTATTAACCGTGACGTTTTGGGCCCGCGCATTTGTGAAGAAAAAAAGGACCAATTATTCCTCTGCCAGAGGTTGCTGGCCATACTGTCACTTTAGGACTATGCAATGGTTTCTGGTGTTTGATTTTGGGATTTTCACTGTTCCAGTAACGACAATTTTGACGGTTTACGAACCCATTCATAAGGAAATGAGCCTCGTCAGAGAAAAGGATATTGTCAAAATTGGAAAATCGATTAAGCATTTCATTAGCAAATGCGAGCCTTGTTATGAAGTCTGACTCTTTCAATTCTTGTGTTAATTGCAGCTTATATGGATGCAGTTTAAGATCCAATGTTAAAATTCGTTGCAAACTTCGTCGCGATAATTGTGAGACAGACGATCTCTTGCGAGTCGACATTTGTGGATTTCCTCGTACTGACTCCACAACTCTCTCAACATTGTCTTCGGTCCTCGACCATTTGCTTGTGGTTTAAATGTTGAACCGGTCTCTTCAAAACGCTTTATCCATATTTTAATTAAATTAGCACTCGGAGCTTCACTAATTCGCCGTAGTCCATATTCAGCACAATATAGTCGCCTAGTAGCAATATATGAACGAGAGTTCTCGTAAAATGTGCGCACGCAAAATGCGCGACGCTTCCCGTCGGAGTGATTCATAGCGACTAAAACTCCATGAGCCCGCCAAACTAACGATGTAGGCCTCCCCCCCGCCCGCGACTTTTCTACCCTGCAAAAAAAGATGATGCAATATGCACGTTCTATTGCGCCACCCTGTATTATGTTTGTGGCAAAAAAAATTTGCTAATTCAAAAGCCTGCATGTTATAATATATTCAAAGTAGGACGAGTATACTCGTCTTGGCAGTGCGGGATACCCTGCCATGAACGAGTATACTCGTCCTTGACGGCGAATGGGTTAAAATTATTTATTGTAGGGAAGGGTAGTTCTGATCTCCATTGAGATAACTTATAAAATTTCTTATAAGCCAGCCTCTTAATGAGCCTGAACAATTTCATCTCAATAGATCATTGTGTACTTTTCGAGTTTGTAATGAACATACAAAAATTTTTTTTTTTTTTGCTAGATTTTGAATTTTAATTTCCTTTGGAACTAGATCTGCTAAGGTAACTTAAGCTTTGACATCAAAAAGTGTAGTATTTCGTGCTGATGTTAAAACAATACTTTCTAATTTCTCCCAAAAATTCATTTAAACTTACTCTTTCCACGCAAATCCAACATATGATAAGAAATACGTACTCGTATATAAATATATATTCTAATTCTTCTATTTCTTTGCCGTTATAGCCATGCATTCTCCCATTTTTGTGTTAAATAGTAGTTTTGTGTTGTAAATATTATTTGTACATTGGATATTTAATAAAATATGTTAACTATTTGTATTTGTAACTAACACTAATCATAAGCACCCTACCTCTTAACCACATAATTACTAACATTAAACTTAAAATAAATAAATCTGCACCTTTTCTCATTAACACTTTAAAAAGCAGTTAATACATTAATTAACCGATGAAAAAACAAATAAATAAAAAAAAAGTGCATTAAAATCACATATATTACATGTCTATGTGAAACCACAATAAAACCTCAATGCATGTGTTATCAATCGATTCAAAAAAACATTTGTAATAAATGCCATTTCAGCTCCTTTTAGCTACGACATTAATCACTTTATGTCCTTACAGTTGACAGCACTAAAGAGTCGAGGCAAATTTCTACCAGCCTCGAAGCTGCGTAGCTCCTCCATACAATCCATCGAATCGGCCGAAAGTGATTTCAATGACATTATGAGCATGCGCAGAGAAAGCACCGAGTTGTCATCATAATATTTAATGATAATTACATATTCATAATTGATTTAACCTAACCAGTAAGAAAACCCCAAAATTAATGTCTGTGTAACTTAGATTTATTACGCTAAGTGGGCGGCCCCCAAACTCTCAATTTGATAAACGAAAGGAAAGCAAAAAAAAAAGCCTCCGCGATTCCGAACGAAATGAAAAATGGGTGTGAAAGTTTAAATAAAGAATAAAATGCAATTTTTATATAAATTTACTATGGATAATGTTAGATGTTTATTAATAAGTAAATATTTTCTTTTTTAAAAATAACAAACAAAATTGGCAATTAAGTGAAGAAACTAAATTAAATTTTATATATATATGTATGAGATGATGTATCAACTATTTTTAACATTAAAATATAATGAATGACTTTTTCATTTATCTTTCTCTCTCTCACTCTCTGTCTCGCTGTATTCAATTGCTCTCATTATTTCTTTTGTTTTTTTCTTTTTTGTGTTTTGTTATTATTTATTATGATAATTTATTAAAAAAAATATAAATATTTTTGTGTATAAAACTTGTAATCTGTATTATATTTACTTATGTTAAGTTAGATTTAAATTTTGTAACATCTAAGTTTACAATTTAAATTGATATTATTGCTAAACGATGAACGCAAACAAATAATGAAACATTCGATATTACAATTATGGGCATTAAAGAAGAGAGTAATAGAAAGAAATGTAGAAAATATTAACACAATTAACCAAAAAATCGAAATATGAATTTTAAAATCAATTTAAACACAAACACTTACAAGGGTCTCTAAAATTTAATACTTTTTTGATATCAAAAGAAAGAGCAAAATAAGCAACACTTCAACATGAACGGGAAAGAATTTATTAAAATTAATACTTGCTAAAAATCAAACATTAATAAAGGCCAGTAATCAAACGTCTTAGTTTGCCAAATGGTAAATGCAATTTATTTTTTAAAATTCATTCAACTCTTTCTTTTGCGTAACAAAATACAATACTATTGTTGTAGGCCAGTGTTTTTATCCCTACATATTGAATATATCAAATAGCAAATTTTTAACAATTGAAAAATTTGAAAATTTTTGATATTTATGTTTACCAGATATTGTGTTTTTTTTTTTATTAGATTCGAAAATTCGTTTATTTGTTGTTTTTTTTATATTCTAATCCAATTCCCAATCTTGTAATAGTTCTCAGAATAGGAGATGTGGACATATTTGACTATAATTTGCACAGTTTACCAAGAACTAATAACATATTCACAACTATTGCTTCAGAATAGGAAATTAGTTCATACATGAAGTTGTTGCAGTTAATTTTAAGCAGTATTCGTATGCTATACTTAACCTAAACCTAGAACGTAATACTTATTTGTAATCGTATGCTCTGCGTTACGGATAAATGATGACCAGACTGGCGCTCAGTTACCCATATTTGAAAACAATTTGCTATTTTAAAAGTGCTTGCATTTTCGATTAACAAAATTCAGTACTAACTAGAATGCATTGGTTATACATATAGAGTTATCTGTTTAATTCCTAAAGTTTTGTTTTTAATGAGCCTTTAATATAACACCTGATGCTCATCCACCATCTTTCTAATTTGAAAATGTATGATCGTGGCTTTTCCAAAAAATAAAGTACACTTTCTGGTTGTGAAAGAAGGCCTGCAAAGAACATTTAATCAAAAGGAATAAACAATATGATCCTTTACACAAACCTTGAAATCTGTTTTCTTTGCAAAGTTGACAAATCCATGAAAGAGAATAAAAGAGAAACAGAATAAAATATATCCGATTTAAGAGTAATTAAATTACAAAACAAAATTTTGTACTCAGAGACCAGCACTTGTCCAATCCATTTACATAAATGTCGTCTATTTTTATCGAATGGATTGTAAAATCAACTGTATTTAAAGAAAAAATTGACTCAGTTTTGAACTCCGTTCGATTTCATCATTTAAGATTTGAAAGAAACTAAAGCGGAAAATAAAACGTCATTGCAACAAAACTTGACAACTTTGAAAAGTAGTAGTGAAAGTAGCATTTACAAAATCGACGTTTTTATGATAGAAGTTAGGTTTGTTTTAAATAACTACGATATTCGAGAATCATATTCTCATCTTTATATACACACGAAAATGATCGATATTCGGATTTTAGATTTTGATGCTGACATCTTAATGTTAACTTTGAATAGAGACTTTTAAAGGTATACAAAAACTCATCCTAACAAACTTTTTTTAAGATACAAATCTTAACTGCAAAGGAATATATAATTGTGAAAGTTTAAATTTCTGATAGTAATCAAACAGAAAGGCAGAATAACGTTAAAAACATCTCTCTTCTCGATTACTGATTATGGAAATGGAGATTAAAAACTAATTTTAGCAAACCATATTTTTATTACAAAGCTCAGCGATTGCACTGCAGAATGGCTACAGCCAAACCGAAGTTTTTCTTGTTAGATTACAGAATTATTTTAAACATTACGAATAAAGAAGATAATCCGTCTTCATCTATGGTTGAAGGCTAATACATTGATTGCGCCATTTTAATAAAAAAGTTCCTACTCGACCGAGATTTTTTTTTCAAAGAAATATTCCAATTGGTTAGCGACGAACATCATCGTAATATCAACCTCATATCTATACTCTTCTTAATACAAATTTTGAGTTGCAAAATCGAAATGTCTTGTAAAATTTCAAAGCGGCTACAACAAGTGGTCATATCACGCTGTGCAGCTAAAAGGATAAAAAGAGGCATTAGACGGTCGCATTCAATTTGCCGCATTATTGATGGATCTCTGAACTTTTTTTTATTTATTTATTTCTTGTAGTACAGCTGCGAGAAGCTTTTCACGACATTACTCCGATGTCTGCCGCATTCCAAACACAAATTTTATTATCAAAAAATATGAAGATTCAAAATTATTTTTTCGATTTTTGCTGAGAGCTTTAAAAGTTGTATACTAAAATGATCGGCCCCAGGGAAGAAGGACACTATAAGATTGTAGGGCTCTTCTTGTTGTGCAGATCGCTTGCTGATTGGGGAACTCGGTTTCTTTTCATACTTGATTACTATCTTATACAGAAATTTGAAACAAAATAGTGTCAAACAAAGTATAATAGAATGTTACTGACTTCATTGAAATTGTAAGATTTGCATCTCCCTGCAGCTTGAACAATAAACGGTATCCAAACTACGCTGCAGGTATATCGCTTTATTATTCCCAGACTTCTTGGAAATGATCTCATTGATTTAGGTATAATTTTAAATACGAAAAAAAACGGTCCTCTACATCATTTGATATCCTAATTGTTTATAAAGGGTGGCGCATAAGTAACGTTAACGGCGCCTATATCGAATGCGTTCTTGTGCATCATTTGGTTTTAACTCGTGAACCAATTGCGTTTTATACCAGAAAAGAGGTAACATATGTACAATTCTTTGCAAAGACCGCCTAGACATCTCTAACTGCTGAGAACGTCGCACACTGGGGCCAAGGCGGAAAAAATTCGATTATCGAAAGCGCTGATATCGATTATCTAGTTTGTGATTCTCACTCTATTATAGCTGCAGGATCAAGGAACAACATGATTTTTTTCACTGTTTCAAGGGTATTCCCATTAATTTAGGCCAACTGTCAGAATAATGAAGTTTGACCAAATTACACTCTACTATAAATGAGTGCATATAATTGTGAAAGAGGGAGAAAAAAATTATCAACATTTTTTCCCTGCTCTACGATGGCCAACTAAACCACACATGAGTCAAACTGGGGGGAAAAAAAATATTAGAGCGCTTTACAACGTTATAAGTTACGAATTTCAAATAAGAATTGAGACCATAGCTGTTCGAAAAAAGCTCTGGCTTCCTCCGAGATGTTGATGGTCACTTTTCAAACTACATGAGTTAAAGTGAAGATTAGAACAAAAATCATCTGCGTTTATCTGCCTATTCGATCATAACACCGCAAAGAAAAGAAAGGATTAGAGTATGCGTTTGTTTGTTGCACTATTTTGTTTACCCAGTTGGCTCATATAATACATGTCCACACTTCAAAACACTTAATTCGAGTTCAGTCTAGCTGCAGACGTCGTCATGAGCTCAGTCAAAATTAAATATCGCGATTTGTGTGAGTGCTTGGGGGGGGATACAAAGTTCGATGTGTTCCTTAGACAAAATCACCCCGAACTTGACGAGGAAAACATTTTTCTTCAAAATGTATATAAACATTGTTGAACTTAATGTATTTTTTTGTTCTGAGTCGAATAAGACTGGCCCCAGGTTTCTATGTTAATCCGTTCTTGAGATATTGAATTTTTTCCGCTTTTCAGTAGATCGGCCCCACCGTGCGTCGCCTGGTAGAAGTTTCAGGGTTTTCCTCAATACTTGCTTGCACTCAGGCATGCAGTGACCATTCATTTCGAACTGCACGAGGTCTTCCAGCATGCGAAAGATCACAGACAGCCCCTTGTTGCCCAAAACGCTGAACCAATCGGTAAATTGTTGGAGGGCTAGGAGCATTTCGACATGAAAGAAATTTCGATATGATCTGAATTATGGAATGCTGACTTTCAAAGTAAAATTGAACAACTTTGGTTCTTTGTTCTATGCAGAGCCTTTCCATCATAAATTTCCCATGTATTATTTAGCTAATTCTGTAAAGGGATGAAAAAAAAGGACTTAAACAAAAAATGTATTCACTGATCAAATCTTAGCGTTACTTATGCGCCATCTTATGCAAATCTTAAGTTATCGAAACTAACTTCTGTTGGTAACGAAAGTTAAATAGAAAATAGACGAATACAGATTATATCGGAGCTGTTTTAAAAGCAGGCGACAAATGACAGTTTGTCTCGTTACCTCACTGTTGGTTTTGGGAGCATTAAAGCGTGCTTTAGATAACGCTAGTTATTTATTGATTGATTTGCATTAACCAGCTTTTTAGTCTTCAATTCTCTAGTATCTTTGATTTTGATTGGAAATCCCTATCTTTAATTAGATAAAGATAACTTCCCGTTGCATTCTTCAAACGTCGACAATTACAATTAGCCACAGAAAGAGATACCAGACTTTCTGTTTGGGTATGACTTTCCTAGCATTTATCACTGTTGGTGATAGAATTTATCACTAGGTTGTTCTTCTCCTTTCTCCTATTCTGAGATATATTTTTTAGTTGTGAAAAGAAATTCCCTTTCGAATATCCTAATCCATACGCAATTTTTTACCCCTTTCCCTTACACAAATTTACTATAAACGATACAATATTACTTACAAAGTTTGCTAACTTTTAGAATAACGTAGTGAAATTCAATATGTTTAGTCTCAAACAAAAACATGAAAATTAAGAAATATCACAAAAATTATATGAAACACAGAATATGAATGAATTTCGAAACAATGTTGCCAAATTATTTGCGAAATAGAACGAATTAAATAATTTATAAGATTTTCAAAAATAACATGCAAGAGAAAACAAAAAACGCCAAATTCCATTGGTCAGGTCTATGAATGCAGTAAAAAAACAATTGGAAAATAAACAAAAAAAAAAAAAGGAAGAAACACAAGCAACTACCCTATCATGAAAGTGATTTCGTCGTGCTGCCAAAACTGAAAAATTCACTTTTAGCCATGAGAGCGGATAAATTAACTTCGTATTATTAATATCGAAAGACGAATCTGAACCCAATATACTCTTATAATTTTAAAAAATTTTAAATATATTCCAATTTAGTATGAAGTGTAGTGGGTATATTCAAAAATTTAGTTACTAAACCAAATCTACTGCTCATGACTAAAGTAGCAGTAGACTTGTAGTGAATTCCATAAAAACAACGGTGAGTTACAAATTAAAATCACTTCGCTTTGGCTGTACTCATGATAAGGTCGCTTATTTAACATCAATCGATTCCATATTTGATATATTGCATTGGCTGCTATTACAGTGAAAAGAATAACCAACTTTGTTTCCATACCCATAGATTGTACCCTTTCCACCATACATATGTGCAATATTATAAAATATTATTATTTAAAATTAAATTTTAGGCCCATTACTTTTACTAAATAATTAAGAACGCACAATATTTTGTAATACACCAACTTGTTTCCCTTTGTTCAGATTTTCAATTCAATAAGTCGTTTAAGAAATATATTGCAGATGTTAATGTTGGTCAAATTCTAAGACTGGATTCTACAGTTAGAATTTAAGTGACAACTTTTAGTTAAATTTAAAATGTATAAAAATGTTTCCGTACTCAGCACTTTGTATGACTGTAAAATAAAGTCAAACTTTGTATGTCGTTCACTATCGCTTGTTGTTAAAAATCTGAACAGATTTTTGTTAATTTTTTTTTTTTTTAATTGTTTTTATCTTCAAATTTCTTTTTTAATTGTTTTAAACACGTCCATTGTTTAAGTTTTAAAACTAAATTCTAGTATTAATTATAGTTTTCCTATTTCAATCCAAAACCATTCTAAGTATTTCTATTTTATTTTATTTTTGTTATTATTATATATATATATAATTTTTTTTTTTCATATTGTAAGGTAGTACTCATTTAGTAACAATCTCGATTTTATTTACAATTAATTTTATGCAAATTCTTTTTGAAAGCCATTTTCCGTTTAGAAAACATATCTCAAATTCTGACATTTAATGTTAACCCTCGTTGTTATGTTCGTCTATTACTACCGAAACTACAAAATTACAATACACAACAACAACATATTGGTTACAGTGCCAATTAATTATAATAGAATTGACGTAAACTACAACTTTTTATGAAACAAAGAAGATATTTGAAAAAAGAACAGAGATATAAAATAACTATTCAATATTTTATAATATTTTAACGAAATCAAATGGAAAAACCACAAAACCATATAAATTTAATCAATAAAATTTATAAATAGTTTGTATTTATAAAATGAAAATGCAAAACAACAAAACATATTCTATTGTAGAGACTCGATACGAATAAAAGAAAAACATTCCAAAGGACTTACAAACAAAAAAAGCAAGTCAAGCTGCATTTTTTTATTATTCAATCGGTGTATCGACTGATTGTTAGAACTAAAAAAAATGATTGATTCTCAGAGGATGAGTATGAGGGTGTTCTATAAAAAGAGCCTAGACGCAAATTTGGAAAGGTGACGAAAGTTCAGCCGTGCCGAAGCCTAAATACTCTTCACCTACGGGTATGTACAGCTTCGTTATAAGATAAATAGCTGTAATTTAATCGTCCTTTTTTCAAAAATAGTATATCGATATCGACATTGCCCGTTTTTTACAATAAAACTCCAATTAGTTTTATTTAATTTTTCAATAACAACTTTTGAGCAATAATTAAATGGTAAAAACTTTTGGAAAATAGCGAAAGTAATTCATTTCCCTAAAAGTGGATAATAGTCTTTATTCATATACAGGGTTGCCCATATTCGACGGACCCATCTGGCAACGCCATAACTTTTGACAGAGATGTCAGATCGCTTAATGACATACCGCGTTTGAAGCGTCAGTCCAAGCAGATTTTTAGCATGGAACAATACACGCCACGCGAGCGCTCTGAAATAGTTGAAATTTACATTCAACAGAAGAAGTCAATTGTGAAAACTCAACGTGCATTTAAAATATTAAAAAATGTGAGAAGTGCGCCTTCTAAGAACACCATTAAGCGTTTATACGAAAAATTTTCGACTGGTGAGGCTCTTTCTAATCCGAAGAGGCCAAATAAAAATCGACCAAGGCGATCGGCCGAGAATATCGCTGCCGTACGAGCCAGTGTTGAGAGGTCCCCAAGAACATCCCAAAAACGCCGTTCTCAGCAGTTGGGCATGGCTCGGTCCACTTTACAACGGATTATTCGCGTTGATTTGCATTTGTTCCCGTACAAAACTCAATTGACGCAAAGATTGTTGCCTGCGGACAAGCCTCGTCGATTGGAATGGGCCCAACGAGTCATCGAAATGGCCGATGATGACGAGCAATTTTGGAACAAAATTATCATGTCCGATGAAGCCCATTTCACATTGAATGGGACCGTAAATAAGCAAAATTGCCGCATTTACGCCACTGAAAATCCTCAGGAGATTCAAGAATTGCCTCTTCTTGACGAAAAAGTCACAGTTTGGTGCGGCGTTAGTGCGAAAACGGTCATTGGGCCGTTTTTCTTCCAAAACGAAAATGGTCATGCTGTTACCATCAACCAGGAGCGTTATCGCGACATGATGACCAATTTTGTGATGCCAATTATTCGTCCAAAGCGTATAAGGCAGTTCTGGTTTCAAGAAGACGGCGCTCCACCGCACACAAGTCGCATAACAATCGATTTTCTGAAGAATTTGTTTCCGGGTCGTTTGATGTCGAAAAGTGGTGATTTGGACTGGCCACCGCGTTCGCCCGATTTGACGCCCGCTGACTTCTTCTTGTGGGGACATTTGAAGTCAAAGGTTTACGTTAACAAGCCAAGGACCGTAGAAGAGCTCAAGGACAACATTCGTGAAGAAATAGCCGCTATTCCGGCCGAAATGTTGGCGAAAACGATGGAAAATGCTGCAAAAAGGGCACAATACGCCATCAACGCCAGAGGCGGCCATTTGAGAGATATCATATTCAAAAATTGATGTAAACAAATCTACTTGGAACAAATTAAATGAATAAGATTGCCAACCGCCAAATGTTTATTTTTTTCTTTGATTTTTTTTTTTAAACATGGGTCCGTCGAATATGGGCAACCCTGTATGCCATGGACGATGTACCGACTCATAGCAAGAAAAGAAGGCCCGCAAAATCGTCCACCCCTCTTGCATATTGTGGGTGCAAATAAGTCTTACGCCGTTCTACAAAAAAATTGAAATTGTCAGAGATAAAACGTAATATTGTAAGGTTGGACATCTGGCAACAAAACATTCGTGAAATATTACAGATTATAAAAAGTGATTTTTTAATAGTAGTTTTTTTAAAAATCGAATAAAACACCCAAATTTGCATCATATATTCAAATTTTTGATTGGAATCGATAAATTGGTTTTTGCCATTTAATTTTTAAAGATAATTTCATGTAAATGTTGTCCGCGGCTCCGTCTCAAAATGTCCATTCGGAAGGTCCAATTTTTCGTCACTTTTTCGAGAAA
>JAHXMU010000375.1:13481-58488 GCA_019455685.1 Philornis downsi | reverse complement strand
CCCCACAAGAAATAATCAAAAGGCGTTAAATCGCAAGATCTTGGGGGCCAAATCGAGAGATAAGCTGCTCACCAAATTCATCCCTCAACATATCCATTGTTTCACGAGCAGTGTGGCAGAGTTGCACCGCCCTGATGAAACCACATGTCAACCAAGTTCAACTCAGCCAATTGGAGCAAAAAATATTCCTTGTGGATGAGTAACACTTGCCCAATCGCTGAGAACGGCGACGAATTGACATTTGACGATCGTCTTTAACACTGGTCGCTACGGCTGCAATATTTTCTTCGGTACGAGACTCCACGCATGGGAATCGATGGTTTTATGTCCAATACAGTAAATTTGGCGATAACAGCACCATAAAATGGTGCAATGGTGCACACGATGCACATTTGTCACAGAGCACAATTTTGATAATAAATTTCAACGATTTGCAATCGTTGTCCGTTTGTTAGTCTTTCCATGATGATATGGCAGAGTATACTGTACACTTTTCACTTTGACAGATGACATTTGGACGCCATTACCAACCAGTGCTGCCAACCTGAAAAACTTCAATGTTAAAAAATCACCCTATATATCGGCGTCACATATTTCTTTGTGCGAAAGCGTAGAGTTTTGAACTGAATAGGCGTGACATGTGCGAATTTTTCATTTATTTCTTTAATTTGAAGAAATCTGCAACTGCAAGGCGTACTAATTGTTTGTAAAGTGTGTCCCAACAAGAACGCAAGATTTAAATTTTAAATAAAACACAGATATTAAAAAAAAATCGTGAAACTTTATTATATCGTAACGTAGACAGAATGATGTTATGGAACAACACATCGGGCAGATGGCCGCCGCGGCTTTACTGGCACACACGCGATCTTTTAATGAAATTTTCAATGACCGTTTTGCATAAATGCTGCGGTATTTCATTAATGCAGCGTCCAATTTCCTTTTTTTAAGACTTGAGTCGTCGTCGGCTTATTCGCGTAAACCATCGACTTCAAAAAAACCCAAAGTCTAATGGTGTTAAATCGTACGATCTAGGCGATCAATTCTGGTCTCCAAAACGCGAAATAACACGATGGGAAATGACTGATGCAACAATTGAATTATTTCTCTGGCTGTATGACATGTGGCGCCGTCTTGTTGAAACCACATGCCCTCCACATTCATTTCTTCAATTCTAGGCACGAAAAAATTGGTTATCATTTTACGATACCGAACACCATTGACTGTTTGCGCTTGACATGCCTCATTTTCATAAAAAAAAGGTCCAATGATTTCTCCAACCCAAAATCCACACCACACAGTGACACATTGAGGATGTATTTGCTTCTCGTGAATCACTCAAGGATTTTCCCCACCCAAATGCGACAATTCTGCCTATTGACGACGCCATCAAGATGGAAATGGGCCTCGTCACTGAAGATGATTTTATCGGCAAAAATCAGCATTTTCATGGTGTCTCTCCAATACACAACTAACGAACTCCCTTCGCTGTCCATGGTCAGCTGGCTTCAGTTCCTGAGTCAATTGAAGTTTGTATGCAAACCTATTGTCAAAATTCGCTGCATAGTGGATTTGGAGACACCAATTTGCTGAGCTCAGAGTCGAATTGAAATGGATGGAGTTTGAGCGACATCATCACATACAGCTGCGACATTTTCGGTCGATCGACCGAAGGCGCGTTGTTGTCTTTACATCACTAACAGATCCAGTTTGGGCAAATTTATCCATTAATCTCTTTACAGTTGACTCTTTTGGAGCATTATTGTGACCCCAAATTGATCGCAATTTGCGAACTGTAGCCGCAAAACTTTCACCATTTTGGTAAAAAAATTTCACAATGAGAATGCGTTGTTCATTCGTGTAGCGCTTCATTTTTACTAATCTCGTACCCTCTAGTAGCAAACAATAACAATTGTTCAAACGTCAAACAATGATATTTCGAATGGCGTCAAATTTAAATCTTGCGTTCTTGTTGGGACACCCTTTATTATGCGTTCTTAATATCTGTCTTCAATGAAAACTTCTAAAACCATTTTATTATGGATTTTTCTCACGCTGACTCCCAAAAATATCTACCCGGGTAGTTGCTCAGTGTTCTGCGCCGAAGAACCCGTATCATTCGTCGAAAGAAGACTTTGTCATTAAATTGCTTGCTTGATTCGAAAGAACGTCTGTTTAAAAACATTTCCAGACTCACGTATTATTCACCTTTTTGACGGCGGAGCCTTCGACAACCTCCCATCCAATCCGTCAAAAAGGTGCTGGTGCTGGTCTGTTTTTCTACGGGTTTTTTCACGATTTGCCGTGATGTTTATATCTGACCAAAACTATAGAAAATGCATAAGTCACAAGTCGAGCACTGCAAATGAATTAAATGACCGCAAGCGCTCAAACTCCGCGTCAGCATAGAGGACAGTTGAGCCAATGCAGGGACAACTAGAATTTTGACAATCCCTTTAAGCGGGCTTTTTAAATGAATAATTTGAAGTAATTTTTTTGACGGTCAGTTAATCTGACTGATGTTTCTATATTGATTTGTAACTGAAAAACAAACAATTGAACAATTTTGTATCACATTCATAATAATGAATGATAATGACCCTGTCAATTGCGAAATCGTTTGATGGCACGCAAATTTAAGCTGATGAACGAACTGCTATTTGCTATGAAATTCGTAATCTATTAATTTTTTCCGTTTAAAAAACTTTCTACCGGACAATACAACAAATGTAAAGTAATAGCCATTTAATTCTACAATACGATGATTTAATATTATGATAGGAGAGTTTAATATACAATGAGATAAGTATAACATGTCGGCGGTATTTCCCTTAAATCACTAGCAGATTGAAATAAAAATAACCCGCTGATCGCTTGTCAATCACTTGCGTTTAGTCATGTAACTCATTCACAAGCAACAAATAGGAATTATCATAAAAATTATAGTAATTTTAATAGACAAATGTTTTATTAATACGAAATAACAACTTCTGCTATACAGCCAATAATGCATGTATCGATAACATGTAATAATCTATATATATAAAAATCAATTGCTGTGCGTTAGTCTCGCTAAAACTCGAGAACGGTTGGACCGATTTGGATTATTTTGGTTTTAAATTATTGGTAGAGTATTCCGGAAGGTTTAAAAGGTTTTATTTGAAGTGATAGATGGCGTTGGAGATGAGATTTTTGCAATAAATTTTTTTTACCACATTAACATTGAATCAAATAATGGTAGGTGACAAACATAACTACTAATAATTCAAAATGCATTTTGAAGGCAAAACAACGTTTGCCGGGTCAGCTAGTTTTTAATAAAAAATAAATAGTTCTTAACATTCGCCACCGATCCCAATTGCATGAATTTAATACTCTGTGCAAGCTATTGTAAGCTATTAAGATTTGAAACGTATTTGCAGTGCGTCGGTTACTCAACAATGCCGTAGATTTTTATCTACTTATTTAGGGGTGGTAATAACAGACCAACTGATAATAACGATATTTGATATATTTTTTTTTTATTTTCGAGTACCTGAAATAATTTACAAATATTTGCAAAACTATTTTCTACGAACGGGGTCAAAATCCACGGTCTAGTGATAAACTGCATAACATAACGCTCGGTTCAAGTGTAGTCAAATAAGATGTTTTTACAGGGAAAAAAGTCTGATGCTTTATTTTTATTGGGTTGTTTGAAAAGTAAATTGGTTTTTTCTTCTCAAAAGAGGACTTAATTGTGTTTGGTCGCAGCTAATTTCACACTTACGATGCATGGTAGTTATACGGAGTCATCCATTTAGTAGTTTCGGAACAGGCGGTCTGGCAAGGCTGTCAGCTGTTAAATATCTGTCATCTGATGTGTTATTTATTTAGTGAAAGGTTTGCCATTTACGAATATGGATCGTTTAACAAGCGCAGAACGCGTTGAAATAGTTAAAACTTACTACAAAAATGGTGATTCTTTTCGTGCATTACGTGATTGTGATTGTGGTCGTCATAATCGACCTACTGTGCAAGCAACTGGCAAGATTTAAAAGAGATTTGAAGAGGTTGAAAGCGTTACAGATGTGGTCAGGCCTGTGCATCTTCGCAATGTCACAGTCGAAGATATCGCTTGTCTTAGTGAAAGTGTGGCGGATAACCCAAATTTCAATTCAAAGCGCTATGGCCGTATGATAACCGACTTTTTTGGCCTGCAATTGAAAATTATGAACTAATCGATATGTGGTTTCAACAAGACGGTGCCATGAGCCACACAACACGACCGATTTTGGCTTTATTGCATGAAAAGTAGCCAGAAAGCTTAATATTACATTTTGACGACATCAACTGGCCACCAAGAACGTGCGATTTGACGCTGTTAGACTATTTTTCTAACGCTACGACAAAGACGGTGTTTGCGCGGATAAATCGCAAATGTTGGAGCATTTGAAAAAGCAACATTCTTTAAGTACCGCAATTAATATTCATAGAAAATAGAATTAATTATCGAGTTTTTTAAAGTAAATGTTGCTCCAGACCTGAATTTATCGATGCGCCACCTATCATTAAAAGTTGGCGTCTATCCACATCCATTTCATGGATGGTTTTGCACAAGAATCCCAGAATACGATATTGGTAAAGGCCACTTGATACGAATATTGAAACCTCTTGCCCATCGTTTGCATCGACGTGAGTTCATTGATTCATCGTAAAATATTTCGACAAAAAACAAAATCACTTTATACATTTTTGTACGCATAGTATAATTATTATTTATTTGCAAATATAACTTTAAATACTAGAGTATAATGAGTAGTAAATAATAGTGTCAAATGTCTTTTGTATATCCATTCAGAAGAAAAGCATTAAATTAGTTTAACAGAAAATAGAAAATACAATACTTTCAACTATAAGGTATAACAAATACAAATTGCTCATTTATATAATAAATTCAACATTTCAACTATCTGTGGGCGTAAATTTCTTTTAGGAATTTGCGTTGTCACTGTGCGAAAACTTAACGATTTTCAACTCGAATCGAATAACAGTTGTTGCTTCATCTCTTCAATCTTCATATCGTTTCTCTCTTTATCATTCGCTCTCTGTATCTCCTTCTATTCATCTAAACAGATTGTACGTAAAATAGCCTCTACTACACTGTAAGGATCACAATTTGAACTGGGGCGACGATCTTCAAAATAGCCCTTGCCATCATCGTTAACGCCACGAGGTATACGAATTGAGCAACCACGATTGGCCACACCGGCACTGAAGTCATTAATCGAACTGGTCTCATGTTTGCCGGTCAAACGGCGGGCATTATCTTGACCCTGTTTTGGATCGTAGGCGCGAATGTGACGATCGTGATGTTTGGCAAGTTTGGCAACGGCCTCCTCAATATGTCTGAATAAGATATGTAATTTGTTATAAAGAACTTTTGTATCGTTTTTGTTATAATATTTAAAAGCTTACTTGATACCACCATCTTCTCTCATCACTTTGGTGGATACATTTGTGTGGGCACCAGCGCCATTCCAATCACCGGGCATAGGCTTGGGATCCAAAGTAGCCACAATCTAGGATAGATAATAAAACAAATGAGTTGGTTTATCAAATAAGTTGCTTATTAAGTGTTAATGATATTAAGAGAACTTTTAGTATTTTGCAACTTTCAGCTTAATTTTGTGTGAAAGTATGAGATAAATTAAAATTTTTTTGGTTGTTCCGCATTACCGCGCCTTATTTATTGAAATTTATCTTGTTCACAAACTTTTCGTCTGACAGTTCAGAAAATTTGTAATTCTTGTTCTAGCCAAAAATTAATTCAAGAAATTAACAGTTCATGAGTTAGGGAAATGCGAACTACAGTCAGTGTCTGTTATTTATTTGGTGTTAGTTAATACAAAAAATGAGTCTAGTTCTAAAGGAACTAGTCTTATAGAACAGTACAAATTGTACTAGAGGCATTTGCTTTATTTCGGAATGCCAGAAAAAAGTTACGCATTTTTAAGTAACAACATTTGAATCTAACCCACAATTAGTTCTATGGCATCAGTTTAGGAACTGTTTTTTATCCCTGGCTTCTAGGCTTCAGCACCATTTTTAAATCTCTTTTACAATATCATTTTTATGTTCTTAAATAATTATGAAGAACAAGTTTTAAGCTTGTCGACAAATAGTTTCATAGTGAGAGATAAGGAACTATTTCTCTCAAACCCAAAAGTTACGGTTACTGTACACCAATTTCCCTGTCCGCACCACTTATTATTTAGGGCAAGTTAAATAGCGACACATTGAAGAACCAGACTTTAAGAAAGTGCTGCCTTCTAGCCACAACACAATGCGATGTCGCAGTACTTTTTGACAAGTAGCATTATTCTACTGCTTGCTGTCTAAATTTGAGCCCAGTTCCCTGTATAACTAATTTTCGGTATACCTTTAAATAATCTTCGTACTGTTTTCTAAATCGAAAAAGAACTCTCGAAATTGCCCACTTCTCCAGTGAAAATTTGTGGTTTTTTAGTATTTTTTTTTAATAAGCACGGCTACGATTATTCCGATCAATTAAAAATTTTCCAAACCTTTTCAATATCTATTACTATTATTTATACGAGGTGTGTTCAAAAAATATGGTGAATTTTCATTTTTCTCAAAAAATATTGATTTATTCATCAATTTCTATTTTATCTCCTTCAAAGTAGTCCCCCTCAGATATAATACATTTGTGCCAGCGTTTTTTCCAATCCTCGAAGCAGTTCTGATATGCACTTTTAGGTATGTCCTTGAGCTCTCTCAGCGATTCGGTTTTTATCTCCTCAGTCGTTGCAAAACGCCGTCCTTTCATGGATCTCTTCAATCTTGGAAACAGGAAAAAGTCGCAGGGAGCCAAATCTGGTAAATACGGTGGCAGAGGCATGATAACGGTTGTTTTTGACCAAATAATCTCTCACAAACAAAGATGAGTGGGCAGAAGCATTATCATGATGCAAAAGCCATTAATTTTTTTTCCACAATTGCGGACGTTTTTTCGTATTGCTTTACGCAAACAGCGCATAACTTCAAGGCAATACTCCTTATTTACCGTACGACCTTGTGGTAAAAACTCCTGATGCAGTACGTCATGGTAATCGAAGAAAACAGTGGGCAAAACCTTGACATTTGATCGAACTTGGCGTTCTTTTTTTGGTCTTAGCTCCCCTGGACTCTTCCATTGGGACGATTGGACTTTGGTTTTGATGTTTCGGTTTCGGTTTCGGTTTCGTCAAACCTTGATCATCGTTGACGTCTTTCAAAAATTCCTGAGCGATGCTCATGCGACGTTGGTTTTGGTCAAAATTCAGCAATTTTGGAACGAACTTCGCTGCCACACGCTTCATGCCCACAATTTCCGAAAAGATTGCATGGCATGAGCGAACCGATATGCCGACATCCTCAGCAACTTCCCTAAATGTGATTCGAAAATTCTCTATAACAATTTATCTTCACTTTCTCAACATTTTCATCGGTTGTTGATGTGCTCAGGCGTCCAGAGCGAATGTCGTCATTCACATCTTCTCGACCTTTTGTGAAAAGCTTGTACTACTTGTAAACATTTTTCTGACTCAGAGTACTCTCACCGTATGCCACTGTCAACATTTCAAGTGTTTTTGAGCATTTAATTCTATTTTTACACAAAATGTGATGCAACTTCTTTGCTCCATTTTTTTCGATAGCAGAAAATCGCTGAACACGCAAAACACTTGTCTTATCTATGCCTCTCACAAACAAACTAAACATGCTATATGGACAAAACCATCAACATATCTTTGAGGCGACTGTGCCAACATAAAAAAAATAATAATCGAAAGTCGAATGTACGTAGCCCTCGAAATTTGAAAATTCACCTTATTTTTTAAACACACCTCGTATGTGGGATTTCACCTTCCATCCATAATATCTCAAATAACTGAATAGCTTTTACGACACGATTGGATCTCATAGACCGACCGTGACGCGGTGATTAGTACACGCGACTATCGTTCGCATGGTCGCAGGTTCCATCCCGCGAACAGCCTCCTATCATTGTTTGTGCGCCGATCACCTCGACGTGTCGAGCAGTCGATTATTTGATAAGTCTTTTTTAATGCTTCTCAAACTGTGCGTTCGGAATTACAGTTAAACTGTAGGTCCCGTTGAGGGGGTCTAAAAATAAAATTAATGTAAACTCACTGAATGGGAGAAACTCACCTATGTCTCATTCACAAGATGCAAGGGAATTTGTCTTTTGTTTTTTAGATTTCATAGAAAAAGGGAAAATTTGGAAGAAACCAGGCACTACATATCTTTTCCGGAAGCACTAATCTTTAGATTGCTAAGAAAATAATGATGCGAAATCTATGAAATATTTTATAACGTAAAAAAGGCATGGATTTGTATACGAAGTTAGTGAGAGGCTTAAGAATCTTGTTCCGTTGTTAAACCCCGCAAGCGGCTGAGAAGCCAAAATAATGTATAAGGGCATGAACTTGGAAACGAAGTTAGCGAAATCCTTAGGCGTATTGTCCCGCCGTTTAATACTGGAAACGATCGAGTAGCCGAAATCCGCATCAAAGCGAAATATTTGTTCTCTATTTTTTTTTTGTTATTCTATAAAAATTTATGGAAAAAAAATAAAAATGTTGCGCTGTCCGCGATATTCAGATGTTTTGGAAATCAAGAAGGCGGGGAGAAAAGTTTCCTTGAACCAATAAGTGGAAAATTTAGTCTACATAACAATGCCAAAATGTCCCTTTAAATGGAACAATATGAATATGAATGAAGATAAAGGAAGCCACTGGAATAAGAGTGATACTTCAAAATTCTAAAAGAATGTTGTAAACTTGTATTATGGTATAAGTAAAAAACAAAATTCGGGATACGGTCATGGATACGCAGAATATGCAAGACATGAAATGATATCACTTCTATAAGTTATTATTTCCAGGCAATAGCAATATTGCGGAACAGTAATAAGAACAATAACTCCGAGCAACCTTTGACCTGCCGGTAAAATTGTTCAATAAACTTATTTTAGATTAACTTACGCCAAATTCTTCAGATATACGATGTAATAAGAATCTCGACATCCACAAATCGTCACCCACAGAAATGCCCAAACAGGGTCCAACTTGATATTCCCACTGGGCAGGCATGACTTCAGCATTGGTACCGGAAATTTTTATACCAGCATACAAGCAGGCTCTGTAATGAGCATCCACAATATCTCGAGCATAAACCTGGAAAATAAAATAAAAAAAGATTTAAAGTTATCGATATTAAAGGCTTTCAATCGTGAAGAAGTCAGCAAAATGTTGTTCAATGAAACACTGAACATTTCTGGAAACATCTGATTCGTACAATTCTCATTTTGCTTGCAACAGCAAAGGAATTAAGACCTCAAATCAAATCGTTTTTTTATTGATTTTTTTTTTTAAATTTACCACTTACTTTATTGGCACCAACACCACAATAGTAGGGTCCCTGTGGTCCCGGGAAACCATTCTTGGGCCAGCCCAACGGATAACCATCGAAGTCAAGGAATGTGTACTCCTGCTCAATGCCAAACCAAGGCTCCTCATCCGCACATTTGTTGACCACATCTAGACAGGCCTTGCGATTGTTTGTGTCGGTGGGAGTGCCATCGAACTTGTAGGTGTCGCACATTACCAAAATGTTATTACCACGACGGAAGGGATCGCGGTAGATGGCTACGGGATGTAAATAAGTATCGGAATTGGAACCTAAGGCTTGATAGCAGGAACTGCCATCATAATTCCATACGGGGAGATCTGGAAAATGCAAAGAAACATGCAGAGTTAGTTAGTAGTTCGTTAGCAAATTGTACCGATTCTAGAAGGCAAACTTTATTAAAGCCAACGATTTTTTTTTTATTCTGAGTGAATGTTGAAATGAAAGTATTACGATTTTAGTTCTTAATCCGTAAATTAATTATATTGACATAACTGGTTGGCCTGATAGCTGTTTTGGTATTCGCCAAAATACCATCTTCAGCTCCCTTAGCTGTTTGTGCTTTGTCGAACATCATGGCCACTTTAAGGTTCTATAACTTCACAAAGTAATAGAGAAGTTTTGCCTACCAGTACGAAAATGTTCTCAACGAAGAGCACGATATCGTGATATGATTGAAAACTTTTTTACCCCCCAACTGCATGCTTTGGGCTTGATTAACATGTGGTATTAACAAGGATTACAATGGAATTACTGCGAGACCTCTTTTCACAACAAATTATATCAAGAAATGTTGATGTTGGTTGGCCTCCACGGTCGCCTGATTTGACTGCTCCGGACCTCTTTTTGTGGGGATATCTGGTAAGACTTATGCAAACAAACCAGAAACGCTTGAGCAACTCAAACAAAATATTCGTGATGAAATTAATGAAATACCGAGTGAAATGTGTCAGAATGTAATGAAAAATGTACTCAAAAGGGCTCGCATTTGTGAGGCTAACAGAAGCGGACATTTATCTGATATTCTATTCCATACATAATTGTCGACATTAAATAAAACATTTATCAATATAAGATCCCTTCTCTTTCATTTAATCAAAAATTATAAACGAACATAGTATGCCTTCCCGGCGGACACCCTGTATATATGCATATATATTATTATATTTTCCATACAAGTAATTACCACCCTAGGTAAGGTTAGGCCAGTGCGGTAGTCTGAATAGACAGAATCACTTAGACCATATATATGTAGTCTATTGTGATATCACGGAAATTAGAGATATGGATGTCCCTACAGCTCCTGTAGAAGTCACTAGTCGCAACCTTCAGTCTCATTGCATGTCTTCCGATCAGACAGTGTCCCGTCATGACGGGTACAAGTAATCAGTCGTCGGGTATTGATAGCGACAGCATTTTGTGTGAACGTTTCAGATCTAGACGAGGCCACATCTGTCTGGATTGATTACAGCCTCGGACAGACGTCCACCTACCATCTGCTGCTAAATATGCTCTATCTCGCAGTAGAAGCTTGCAAGTGGATAGAGACATGCCCATGAACTCCAATTCGGCTGGAGTCTGTAAGGTTGTCCCTAGTCTTGCCAGTTCGTTCACTCTGCAGTTCCCTGTGACCCGGCATCCACATAAGGTTAATGTTGAAATGCTGAGCCATCTCGTTAAGAGACCTGCGGCATTTCAAGGCTAATGTTGAGTTCAGGAAGACAGAATCCAGGGATTTAATGGCAACTTGCCTGTCGGAGAATGTATTAATCCCCACCGTGGTGAAGACGTTATAACTCAGTCATTCTGCGACGTCCTTAATTGTAGTATGCTTGCTATCGCCCTAACATTTTCTTATGTGGGTCCGTATTTTGTATCACTGACTGAAAACCTCAGATGTATGGCTATAAATTGTAAAGATAAAGTTATCTCATTTTCAATATGATGATTTAGTCCAATTGAAGGCTGTTTTCCTATTATAAATTATTTATTATTGCTAATAGAATGTGCAGGATTATCCATTTAGTGGTCTGGCAACGTTATCCGCTGTTAAATACCTGTCATCTGAAGAGTTATTTATTTAGTGGAAGGTTTGCCATTTACGAATATGGATCGTTTATTAACCGAAGAACGCGTACAAATAGTTAAAACTGTCTACAATAGTGGTGATTCAAATGTGGCCACATTTTGTACATTACAGGGTGATTATGGTCGTCATAATCGACCTACTGTGCAAGGAAGTGGCAAGTTTATAAAGAAATTTGAAAAGACTGAGAACATTACAGATGTGGTCAGGACTGTGCATCGTCGCAATGTATGCATTGCCGAAAATATCAATTATGTTAGAGAAAATGTGGCGGATAATCCGAAAGTTTTATTGAAATTGTAGCTTCATGTGTGTTTTATTTAATTGGACAACTCGGTATAATAATTACGCCACGACCAGTCACAGTTATATGTATATAGCTTTCTACAGATAGTTCTAAAGATTTTGAAAATAGCCAGGCTTTTCAGAATTTTGTTTCGCTATAATTTGAGTATTATCATTACTACGTTATTTAAAACCCCATCTCAAATCACTGGCAAAAAGATAGTGTTTGCCTGTATTATTCATCCAAGTTTCCAATTTCAACTTGTGTTTAAAGGCAAAAACATATAGCCGATTATTCGAAAATGACGGCTAAGAAACAACAACATACAATTTCGGCCAAAAATAACAGTTTGTACATTTTCGGTTTCAGTTTCTAATAATGATATGACAATAATTAATTCATTTGCTACGAACTTGTTAAACAATTCTTTAAATAGGTGGTATTCCGTTTGCTTGAATTCAATACCACATTCGTCCTCACTGTTATTAGAAAATCCCTCCAATTAAGTGCTATGAACTTGAAAATACGTTTATTGTTCTACCATTCATATTCGCCATACAATTGAGGGTACAATAAAATTTGAACAACAACAACAAATACAATTCATAATACATATAAATATAATACGGAAATAATCGAAAATGCAATCAGATATTAGATATCAGTATCCAAATTCATACATTCACAGTGATCGACCACAATGAAATTTCCAATTTCAATTCAATTCGATTCAATTCAATCGCACATATCATATAATTTATAAAGCGATATAGCTAAAAGACAATAAAAATGCAACAATAGCTAAAAAAAACATAATAGTAAATACATAATTATACAAAAAAAAAAGGAAAATTCAATAAATCCGACAATAATTTATAGGATTTCGCAAAAAAGAACGCAAAACCTACACTCGTGCACACGACTTGTAATTAGACAAAAAAAAACTGAAAACTGCATATAGAAACGTCTTAAAATATTGACTCAAATAGAAACGATCTCGTGTTAGATTACAACAACACCATAATAATGACGTCTACAACAAGTTGAAATAAAACGTAATATATGAGAAAAGTTTTTGAACTTGAATTGGTTTGGTAACATTTTTTATTTACATTTCGTCTGTCGTATCTGTTGTATTTGCTTTTTCTTTTATACAGAAAATAAAACGCTCGATGTTATTTATTTTACACGATAAACATTAGCATTCTTCAGGGTTCGGCTGTATGCATCTGTTCGCTTTTTCTGCATTCAAAAAGTAAGATCAGTTTTCAATTCTTTGTTTTTGCTTCTAAGTTGGTACTGCCATCACAGACTGTTCATAGATGCCAGTTATTTCTATAAAGGATTTACAAGGGGCCAGTAGTTTGAAAAAAAATTATTTTGATGAAAAATTACTACCTTATAAAATATGTGCTTTAAGTTTCAAGGCGCCACGTCGTTTAGTATTTTTATTTGAGCCACCAAAAGTAAATGATCTCAGTGAATTTGTAAACATGGAAAAAATTGGTCACCGTTATGTAATTCAATATTTCTACTTGAAAGGTCTCAGTCCGAACAATATTATAGCCGAGCTAGATTCTACTATGCGGGAGTTTGACCCTTCGTTTACGACTGTAAAATATTGAATGGCAAAGTTTAAACGAGGCCGTACGATATGTCAAGACGAACGCCGCACAGTGAGATTCTAAGTGCAAAAAGTCTATTTTTCGACTGTAAAATATTAAAAATGTAATGATGCAATTTTGTACGGAATTGTTTAGTTAAGAGAAATTTATCATTGCTTTTTTGAAAAAAATAATTTTTTATCGCAAAATAATTACTAAAACGACTAAGATTTTAATGCAACTTGAGGGCCTGTATATGCATATTTGTTGTTCGTTTAACTATTTTATGTCATGATGTTCTAAAAATATGGTATTTTGTGATTCTTTAAGAAAAAAAAAAGACAACTGGATAGCATAGTTTCGAAACTATCTAAATTTAAAAAAAAGCCCTAGAAATTTCAGTGTTTTAAGTTTTCCTTGGATGAAAAAAAGGTTAGCTCCGGCGACCTCCATGCTCTGACTGCAATAAAATGAAGGAAGGGAGTATATTATTGCGATTCATAGAAAAAAATCCTTGTAATATTTTATACTGCCGAACAAAGTTATAAATTTTATGAAAAAAGTCACAAGAAATTACGCTACAAATTACTACAACTAAATATTTTTACAGAACATAAGTCAGGCGGTTATTGGTTATGGTTATTTTTTCTGAGTAATATAGGCGATGGGCGTGGCCGATTTGGATGAAACTTTCCAAAATTTTTGTTTCCGTAGTACAGATGATCCATGCCAAGTTACAAAAATTTCTACCTAACAGAATAAAATTTATACGAAAATTTCATTTTGAGTTGTATGGGCGGTGGCCGATGGGCGTGGTCGATTTGGATGAAACTTTATATTTTTGCTACTCTACGTCATAAAATGCTCTATGCCAAATTTCAAGTCTTTACGACAACTCCTTATATTTATTGCACAAAAATGTATGAAGCAATCCCACTGTGCGCCGTAGTGGTTGAGAAATTGAGGTGTCCACACCAGATATGGCTAAGAAAATCTACAAAATGAAATTGGATGATCTTCGGCTGAAGTTGCTTCACCTAACTGAAATGATTGACATTTCAAAAAGTGTTATACATCGTATATTAACCGAAGATGTGAAGTTAAGAAAGCTGTGTGCAAAATGGATGCCGCGCTTGCTTTTATTAGGGGGAAAACAGCATCGTGAAGATGTCTCAGTAAAGTGTATGGCTTCGTCGCAATAAAGCCAAATTTTTGCGAATTGTGAGACAAACGAACAGTTAAAGCTGCGAACTGGAATAGGAGAATCGTGTCCAAAGAAGACAAAGACTGTTTTATCTACAAGTGTCTGTTTTTTTGGGATGTGCATGGCATTATTTTTATTGATTATCTTTAGAACGGAAAGGTTATATTTAGGCTGTTGACGGATTAACAGCGAATGTTATGCCATTATAATTTATTGCAGCGTTTAGGTGAATAAGATGGAATTAAGGAAAAAAGGTCGTATTTGGCGAAAAAAGTGTTGTTTCATTAACACATCAATTTGATAAATCAATTCGAACTTTAATTCATTAATTTTGGTCATCGCAGCAGTGTATGTGTGAAATGGAGCATAGCCTCAATGAAACAACACTCTTTTCTTCTTTTTTCACCAGATTTAGCTCCCTCGGACTATTTGCTATTTCTTGAAAAAATGGTTTGGTGGTAAAAGATTTGCCAACAATAAAGACGTGGAATCAGTGGTTGATGGCTATTTTAAGGAGTTTCACAGTTCTTACTATAAACAGGCTATAGAAGCTATTGAACATCTCTAGTAAAGTGTGTCGAGCTAAAAGGATATTATGTTGGAAAATAAAGAAAATATTTTCCAAGTTTTTTGTGGCTTCTTTGTTAAGTCGGCTGGTTTTGGGACCGTCCTCGTATTAGGCATTGTGCTTATTAAGCCGATATTCGAAGAGCATAATTTTTATGATAAGTTAGCTGGATTATTACGATTTCTCATTCAAACCCGTAAACCAATTTTCCTCAAAGTCGTTCAGGAGAAAGAAAGCCACATCTTTATTTCGTCTTTATTAAAATACAAATTAGTGTTTTTTTTTTTTTTTTTGATAAAAAATTTTAATAACTAGAATGACTTGTTCACAATGTATAAAATTCCTTTTCAATTGTTCCCCCAATAATACTTAAATCCGAACCCTGACTACACATCCGCTCGTAGTGTGACATGGAATAGAAGAGAACCCGACAGTGACGACGACGAAGAAAACGTGCTACACGTAAATGAATTGTGTTTGTGGTTTTGCGTTATAATTGTCATAAATATGCAATTACTTGCACATTTATTTTGAAAATATAAAACTGAAACAAAAGCGAAACAAGAAAAATAATTTAATTTTACAAAATGTGGACAATAATTAACACAAATATGCTTCTTCTATCCAACGAGAGTGGAAGACCACGACGTTTCTTTTCATTCCATTTCATCGCTGGCTTGGTTGGTTGGATTTTACAACAAAAGTGATCAAAGGAAATAAATGGTGGCATTTATTTTATTGCAATTGTTATTGTTTGTGGTTTGTTTTTGTAGTTTGTTTCTGGCATAACGCCATTGATTGTACTAATCACAATTTCTCGCTTGTTTTCTATGTAAATAATCGGGAAAATTACGTAGTTGATGTGTATTTACGGAACTGCTAAGTAGACATACATATGTATGTGTATGAGTATGTGTGAAAAGAGTGTGAAGATATGTGTATAACCATCGTCTTTTTTCGTTTGTTTGTTTCTTATTTGAATGGGAAGAAATGGAGAAAAGCTTTATTGTCTGGGCCAGGATTATCAAAAGATCGTCTTTATCGGAAAACCGGTTTCTCAATTCGAAAATTTATATTTAAATTGAGTGGTATTCGGTTTAGTCATATTAAAAGCCCCGATTATAGAGGTTCTATTTAGTCTTTGACACAATATGAAAATCCGAATTACAAACTTCACGCGATGGAAACTGGGCACAATTACTTCATGAGAGCGATGAATGCAAGCCAAATTTTTAAGTTTATGTAAGTAATTTTATGTAGGATACAATATGGTTCGTAAAGTAAAAGACTAAACGTGGAAAGTCGATAACTGAGGAAATCTTCCTTCCCTCGTCGGTAATCCTAGAGAAAAGCCAAGAAAATTAGATCGACATGTGCCATATTTTTGTCGACTGTATCGCAAAAATTACTTGAAGCTGAGTTTGAATTCCTGCGAATTCGATAAGCTTTGGCATCGGGCTACCAGTCTTCTACAGGTTGGCGCAATAGAACGTGCTTATTTAAAAAAAAGATTAAAAAATAAATGCAAAAGGTATGGTTAAAATAAATCTAAGGCATTGTAGAGTAATAAATGGAGTTTATTTTTTAAAAAAAACATCATCTAAATGGTGACCCTCTCTACGATGGCACTCCTCTAACCGCAAACGAAAATTATTGAAAACTTTCTTCAGTAATACTGGTGTAATGGCTGCCATTTCACCACGGATATTCTCTTTGAGCTGAACGATGTTTCTTAGATTATTACTGTAGACTTTGTGTTTGAGGTATCCCCACAAAAAAAGTGAAGAGGCGTCAAGTCTGGACTACGTGGGGGCCATGGGATATCACCTCTTTTCGAAATCAGTCTGCCAGGGAACATCTGCTTCACCACCGCCATGGAGTCGTTTGATGTGTGACAGGTAGCTCCATCTTGTTGGAACCAAGTTCTGGAATTCACTATTCTTGAACTTTCAATTTCTGAAGCCAAAAATCTGTCCAACATCTCAACATAGCGTTCCGTATTAACCGTGACGTTTTGGCCCCGCGCATTTTCGAAGAAAAAAGGACCAATTATTCCTCTACCAGAGATTGTTGCCCATACTGTCACTTTAGGACTATGCAATGGTTTCTGGTGTTTGATTTTGGGATTTTCACTGTTCCAGTAACGACAATTTAGACGGTTTACGAACCCATTCATAAGGAAATGAGCCTCGTCAGAGAAAAGGATATTGTCAAAATTGGAAAATCGATTAAGCATTTCATTAGCAAATGCGAGCCTTGCTATGAAGTCAGACTCTTTCAATTCTTGTGTTAATTGCAGCTTATATGGATGCAGTTTAAGATCCAATGTTAAAATTCGTTGCAAACTTCGTCGCGATAATTGTAAGACAGACGATCTCTTGCGAGTCGACATTTGTGGATTTCCTCGTACTGACTCCATAACTCTCTCAACATTGTCTTCGGTCCTAGATGTTCTTGGGCGACCATTTGCTTGCGGTTTAAATGTTGTACCGGTCTCTTCAAAACGCTTTACCCATATTTTAATTAAATTAGCACTCGAGGCTTCACTAATTCGCCGTAGTCCATATTCAGCACAATATAGTCGCCTAGTAGCAATATATGAACGAGAGTTCTCGTAAAATGCGCGCACGCAAAATGCGCGACGCTTCCCGTCGAAGTGATTCATAGCGACTAAAACTCCATGAGCCCGCCAACCCAACGAAGTAGGCGCCCCCCCGCCAGCGCCTTTTCTACCCCGCAAAAAAAGATGATGCAATATGCACGTTCTATTGCGCCACCCTGTATAATGATGATGGACAAAAATCTTTTCGTTTTGCACCAAGAAGGATTCAGCAAAAGTTTTGTCTCACAGTAAATACGGACAAAATTTAACTATTTGTTTCAATGAATAAGAGTTTATTCTTTTGGAACGCTACCTGAATGTCTGCAATTACAACTGTGGAGTGATGGATAATTTTATCTATCTCGGTTCTCTCATCTTTACAGGTGGCCCTGGAAATTAGGAGTATACGAGTATTGATTGAAACAGGTGCTATTCTGGAGTAAGCAATTGATTTAACTACTAAAGCGTCCTTAGACGAAGAAAAATTCAACTGTTTAGTTTGCCTTAATAAACAAAACAGAACCAGACGGAGATTGTCTTTGTTCTGGAAGTCTTCGAAGCAAAAATTCACCGTTAAATATATAGGCTTTTTATCGTTTATAGAGGGTATCGGCATTGTATGAATCATGATCTATATGAGGTGCACATGTCGATATCAGACGCATAAAAATAAAGCGATTCGGTTGCCTGCGCTATGTTCTATGGATGGACCACAACACTCCAACGCAAAATATCTTCGACAATGAGGTCGTTAGTTAGCGCAGAAGAGTGTAACCAAAGCGTTTGGAATTCTTTTCTACATGTTTAGCATAATAGACAACAATTTCTACTGAAGTTGCCACCTAAATGCGAATGTTTTTGACATATTCCATGTTGTGATTGCCAGCATGAACTTTGATTTTTCCGAACAGTTCTGTAAAGATCCAAAAAGTTTTTTTTTTTATTTCAGTACTTATTACGCCGACTGTGGCGAGATGCGACCGACTATCATTCGCATGGTCGCGGGTTCAATCCCGCATAAAGCCACCCATCCGCGATGTGTTGGACGAGCATTTCGAGTAGTCGAGTAATCGACAAATCTGGCAAATGCTTCTCAAACTGCATTCGTTAAACTGTAGGTCCCATTAAGTGAGTCTGTAAATCGAATGCGTGTAAGCTCACTGAATGTGGAAAGCTCTTTCTGGTCTTATTCAAGGATGCAAGGAAATTTGTTTTTCTTTTTCACTTATTGTGTCGCATCTCTTGATGCCAGTACAAATGAAGACAGTATGTAACCAGTCTGAGATTAGCACATAAGCAATCCGTCACCATAGATGATTAAAAATCAAATAATAAAAATACTATTCCCATCACGTGCTAAAATATAAATTTTAAATTACTAGTCAAGATTTTACATAACAAATAGAACTGGATAAAAATATTAAAATGTACGAAAATGGGCCATTTTATAATATTTTTCGCATAATCAGGAGCTACTAATGCGTCGGCAACCAAGAAAAACAGAAAATATATTTGAAACCCTCATGCCCGAATTAGAAAATTTGGTTAGAAGATTTCATGACAAAGATTTCAGGTGAACAAACGCCAAAATTTTTGGCTGGATAGAAGCTTATATATCCATCATCATGTATTGCAGTCCATAGTATTGTCGATGGTATGCCGTATCGCCGTAAGATAAGTAGTCGCTGATATAGGATATTGGGTAGTTACAGTGTTATCCATTTAATGGTTTCGAAATCGACGGTCTGGCAAGGCTATCAGCTGTTAAATATCTGTCATCTGAAGTATTATTTATTTAGTGAACTGAGGTATTATTTACGAATATGAATCGTTTAACAACCGAAGAACGCGTTAAATAGTTAGTTGATTCAAACGTGATTCGTGCATTACGAGTTGATTATGGCCGTCATAATCGACCTACTGTTCAAGGAACTGGCATGATTATAAAGAAATTTCAAGAAGCAGAAGTGTTACAAATGTGGACAGGCCATCATCGCAATGTACGCACTGCCGAAAATATGGATTCTGTTAACGAAAGTGTGGCGGATAATTCGAGGAATCGTTACCGTCAATTCAGAGCACTATGATCGTATGATAACTGACATTTTTTGGCCTTCAATTGACTATTATGAACTGGACGACATGTGGTTTCGACAAGACGTTGCCACAAGCCGATTTTGGTTTTATTGCATGAGGAATTTATAGAAAGCGTAATTTCACGTTTTGACGACGTTAATTATTGGCCACCAAGATCTTGCGATTTATCGCCGTTAGACTTTTTTTGTCAAGCTACGTAAAAGACCGTATTTACTTAGATAATTCCCAAACATTCGTCAAGCTATCGCCGAGAAAAATTGGTCAGAAACTTCCTCAAAAGAATCCACTGTTGCAACCAATCCAGAGGCGGCCATTTAAATGACATTATATTTCGAACATATCGGTAAGGACCAAGCATTATAATGAAACAAAGTTTCATCGAAATCATAACTTTATCTGTGTTTTATTTAACTTTACTCTTAAACGAAAAATGAATAACCCTTCATTAAAAATGCTCATTATTTCAAAGGTGGATTTAATTCAAGCAAATTGTTTCCCAATAAGTGGATTTCATCCAATTGTGAGACATTTTAAAATATAGAGTGAATTTTAAAATGTAAGTTTTTCAGCTTGGCAGCACTGGTTGGTAATGGCGTCCAAACGTCATCTATCAAAGTGGAAAGTGTACAGTATACTCTGCCATTTCATCATAGAAAAACTAACAAACGAGCAACGATTGCAAATCGTTGAAATTTATTATCAAAATTCGTGCTCTGTGACAAATGAGCATCGTTTGATACGACCATTTTATGGACGTCATAATCGACCTGCTGAATCAACAATTCGTGCTGTTATCGCCAAATTTCGCACCTAATTTACTTTGCTGGACATAAAACCATCGACTCGCATGCGTAGAGTGCGTACCGAAGAAAATATTGCAGCCATAGCGACCAGTGTTAATGACGATCGTGAATTGGCTGAGTTAAACTTGATTGATATGTGGTTTCATCAGGACGGTGCAACATGCCACACTGCTCGTGAAACAATGGATATGTTGAGGGATGAATTTGGTGAGCAGTTTATCTCTCGATTTGGCCGCCAAGATCTTGCGATTTAACGCCTCTTGATTATTTCTTGTGAGGTTATGTCAAGTCGTTAGTCTATGTGGACAAGCCGAACACTATTAAGACCTTACAGGATAACATAACACGCGTGGAATACAGGCTGTAATGCTCGAAAAAGTGACGAAAAGTTGGACCTTCCGAATGGACATTTTGAGACGGAGCCACGGGCAACATTTACATGAAATTACCTTTAAAAATTAAATGGCAAAGGCCAATTTGTCGATTCCAATAACAAATTTCAATGTATGATACAAATTTGAGTGTTTTATTCGATTTAAAAAAAAATGACTAAAAATTCACCCTTTATATCGGTTCACTACAAATAATCGTATACTTAATATTAAGTCCCGCGAAGCCTTATGGCTTGTCTACAGGTTCGTAGTGTAGAGGACAAGTTTTTTTTATTGCACTGGTATGATTTTGCAACAATTTTTTTTTTTTAACTTTGAGAAATCCTAATGTAAAATTTCAGCCTCAAGAGTTTCTTCCTTTACAATTACTTTCATTAGACAAGAGGATGAGTGAAAATGCTTCTATCAACCAATATTTCTATTCGGTGCAAATGGAATGATATACTTAGTATATTTCCTGATGGGAATAAAAAAAATTTGTTCCTAAAATAAATTAAGATAACTATAATTTTTCAAAATACCTTTGAACTTTGCATCATGCTTTCTTGAAGATGAAAAAAACAGCTTAAACAAACTGTTACTGAGCTACTTAAATTTCGATCTCAAATCGCTGATGAAATAATAGTGTTAGGCCATTATATCTAAGTGCATTAAATAGAGCTTCTTTAGTAGTTTCTTTCTTAACAATTATAACATATATATTTCTTTTAACATGGTCTAAATTGTTATATAAATTTTCACCTATGAAAATTCGCATTTATGTGCCCTCATAAAAACGTGTTAAAAAGCCGTTCTATATGTATATGAACAAGTATCGCCTAAAATTATCACCTAAACTTCCTGGGACCTCAGAATTGAAAAATTTCCAAAAATTCCCAACGAGAAGCTGTTGTCAAGCTTCACATCATAGGCTCAATATTCATATCATATTAAATCGACATCAGGCAATGCCACAGTTCCTACAGTAAACCAATAGTAGGATTACAGTTTCTTATCATATCAGTTGTATTGATTACATCAAAAGCACAGCAAAATAGACAATCCCTCATTTGATGCGAGTCATGTGTATTTTTTGCTATTTAATTAATAATAATGATGTAAATAATACTACGTTGAAATAAAATTACAACAGAATTAAATATATCGTATCACATTGTTGAATATAACCATAAAAGAAATATATATATGTATATATATATATATAATTTTAATACTAATCAACTATTCAAATTACACTGGCTTGCATTGCAGCAACAAAACGTGAATTCTCTGAAACTACAATAACAACTGGCTGAATTCACTTCATTGCCCGCGAGTATTTTTAGTAATAGCGGCGAAATTTATTCTATATTTTGAATATGATGTGTAACGTTAGGAGGGTTTAGAGAGAAACATCTGGTTGGTGACTGGAAATAATATGGCAAGACAAGCACTCAGATTCTTTTCTCTGCATCAGTTGTAAAAAGGAATGCATTCTCCATCAAAACCAAATTATATCTGTAATATGAAAATAACTTAATTTTTTTTTTTTGAGTTCCTAGGAGAGTTGGATAAAGAGGCGTCTTTCAGGTATTGACAAAAACTTCTGCAAAAAATCCCCAAAATAAAAAAAATCGCTAAAACACAAAAATGTGCAACTGAAAAACTGGCAGAATAGCGTAATTTATGATCTCTAATGAAGGATTATAAGAAAAAGAATACATTAAACTGCCCGATAAATTCATATAAAAAAAAGAAACTTTTAAAATAAGAGAGCGCTACATTCAATACCTGACTAAATCTCAAAAATAAAAAGTCAAATAGTGAAAATATCGTAATTTTCTATATTTAGGGAATTAATTTGTTTTTTTTTTTAATTTGTTTGAATGACTGATCGGATTTGAATTTAAATTGACAGCGATATAGATGGAACAGCGAAACCAAATTAAATTAAATCGTAAATAGTTTTGATTTGTTTCACTTTCAGGAATCTAATTCACAAATACACAAAGTTTTCATTCTGATTTCGATAACCGAATCAAAATTGTACTGGATTTGATTTATGTTTTATACACTATAAACGAAATTAAAAACAATTTTGATTCTGATCTTCTTTATGAAACGTTTTCTTTGTATAGAATGATTTTTTAATCGTAGTTTTTTTTTTTTTTGAACTTGCATCAAACTTGCATCATATATTAAAATTTTTTATTGGAATCGATAAATTAGTCTTTGCCATTTAATTTTTAAAGATATTTTCATGTAAATATTGTCCGTGGCCCCGTCTCAAAATGTCCATTCGGAAAGTCAAATTTTTCGTCACTTTTTCGAGCATTTCGGCCTGTATTCCACGAATAACGCGTGTTATGTTATCCTGTAAGGCTTCAATAGTGTTCGGCTTGTCCACAAAACTAATGAGTTGACATAACCTCACAAGAAATAATCAAGAGGCGTTAAATTGCAAAATCTTTGGGGCCAACTCGCAGGGCCAAATCGGGAGATAAGCTACTCACCAAATTCATCCCTCAACATATTCATTGTTTCACGAGCAGTGTGGCATGTTGCATCGTCCTGATGAAACCACATATCAACCAAGTTCAACTCAGCCAATTGGGGTAAAAAAATCCTTGTGGTTGAGGAACACATGCCCAATCGCTGAGAACGGCGAAGAATTGACATTTCACGATCGTCATTAACACTGGTCGCTACGGCTGCAATATTTTCTTCGGTATGCACTCTACGCATGCGACTCGATGGTTTTATGTCCAACAAAGTAAATTTGGAGATAACAGCACGAATTGTTGATTCAGCAGGTCGATTATGACGACCATAAAATGGGTCGTATCAAACGATGCACATTTGTCACAGACTCGAATTTTGATAATAAATTTCAACGATTTGCAATCGTTGCTCGTTTTTTAGTCTTTCCATTATGTAATGGAAGAGTATACTGTACACTTTTCACTTTGACAGATGACGTTTGGGTGTCATTACCAACCAGTGCTGCCAATCTGAAAGACTTAAATCTTAAAAAATCACCCTATATTTCGTCTGAAATTTTTTAACTCATAAAAAAGATAGCATTTTTGAGCAGCTTAAAAAAATTTCTGAGAATTTGGTATTGTAAATTCATTAAATAGTTTATTTGCAGAATCTTTCCTTTTCGCAGTTGGTCACCAGCCATTTTTCCATAATACATATTGTTTCAGTTCAGATTAGGAGACGAAGCTGCATCAACATTTATTTGCACAGTATCGAATTAAAATATCTGTTTCATTATGTTTCGACAGAGAAAAAGAATCGATTAAGGTTTCTAATTTTTTTTCTGATAAAAAACGAATCAGTGTACATAGTGAGTTGACACGAATATGAATAAGAAACAAATTTCTAATATACGACACATATGAAAAAAACTACAATAAAGTTACATACTGGGTCGTCAAATTCTTTAATGAGCTGTCAACAAATTTTTGAATAGTTATAAAAATGTTTAAGAGTCTCATATCGTAAATTCATAAATAAATTATTTACACCATTTTTACTATTCGCAGTTTGGCACCAGACATTTTTCTCTGTCAGGAAACGAAACTGTAGTTTGTTTCAGTTCTGATTCAGATTAGGAACCGAAACTGCATTAAAAATATTTTCGTTCTGATTTATTATGTTTCGATAGAGAAAAAGAATCGTCTAAGGTTTCTAATTTCGTTTTTGGTAGCAAAAAAATAAATCAATGTGTATTTTAAAGATTATATAATAACTATTTCAATAAGATTCTCTATTCTCCTTTTTCCGTAATACGAGAATGTTTTGCAAATTAAGGTTTTTAACCTTTTTACTTTCCAAATCGATTGTACCTCCATTCAATTATTTCACTTTTATATAATAATAAGATTTAGCTGTTGCAATATCTTGAAATAAAACTCAAAAACTGTACATAGTTGTCTATTTTTTAGATCTAAGTTATTGTTGGATTGATAAATAAAAACAGAAAACAAATACAATATTAAAATAGAATCGAAATTGAACTTTCGTGAAGATCGTTAATGACCTGTCAACAAAATAATATTAATTATAATTTGATTAATAAATTAATAATAATTTTTAATCACTACGAATTGTAGTAAATGTAAAAAATTAAATTTAAGGGAAAAATAGAGTTAACATTTTTCAAGAATCCTTAAGTGGTAAAAAAATTTCATCAAAAAGTGTTCAAAAAATAGCGAAATTTTGATTTCCCGATCCATTTATGACCATCCGTAGGTTAAAATTTCCGTAGGTTAAAATATGTTCTTAATAGTTGAGACTGTCCTTTGCAAAATTATAGCTGTAATCTTGCAAATTTTTCGAATTTGGAGCTTAGTCGATTTTTTTTACAAAAACTGAATATATTTAAAGGAAACTGAGAGAAGAAAAGTATAGAGTATAAAAGGAGATGCTTTAGTAACAAAAGATTGATACTGTCTACTTCTAAAAAAGGTAATTAAACATTTTTCGATTTTTTTATTTTTTTTAAATTTACACGATATTCGCACAAGTCTTTTATAACTTCTTTTAGAGAGTAGTCTACTCTTCGGTAAACTTTTTTTTTAAATAATTTAAAAATTTTGGGCGGCAATAATAAAATTCTAAAAAATAGGTTATGTTTTTTCAAAAATATCTAATCCCTTCAACTTTTCAGAGAAACAGGTATTTTGGTAAAAAAATTTATAGTAGTTAAAAGTAACTGCCCACTCATAAAAATCATACCATACCATACGTAGTGGGAAGAAATTTGATATTTTGGATAATTTGGGATGATTTGCCGATTTTTGGAATCCTTTTTGTGAATAAAGCTAAACAAAATTTCACTTCGAAAATCCATTTTCGTTTGAGTAGAGTGAAGACTGGAATTGTTTTCAAATAATGACAACGGAATTGCTTTTAAATAATGAAAACGGACGTTCGTGTAGCAGTTATGTTCCCCGTTCATCTAAAAAATGATTACCAAAATCGTTTAAGATTTGTGGGCTCCAAGTTGTGAGCTGTAAAAACACCCTTTACTTTATTGAATAATTAATTATTTTAAATGCACGCCTTTTGCTTCAAACAGAAAATTAGAAATGAAATTTATTTGTGGACATTTTTACATTTTCATAAATAAACACAGCCACCGTAAGTTGAATTACTACAAGTTAAATTAATGCCAACAATTAACCCATTCGTAACCATACAACATTTTATCGCACACGATAGTTTAAAACAGGTTAAGGTTATAAATATAAAGTCAAATTTATGCTTTCTGATTGAAAGGTTAAAACCCAACATTTCCTGTTAAAAACATCCTTCAAACATTCAACAAATTATCATGAATGTAGCTCTTAATACGAGTATATAAAATATGAATGATAAACAGTATAGACATTTTGGTCAGAAAAACTGATGAAATTCGGTCAATTTAGTCTTTAACTTTTTTGTTGGTATAAACATATGGATGCCGCCAGAAAACGCCTGGTGGATCAGCCAGTTTTTGCAAAATATTGCTCAGAATACGGCAAAAAGGAAACTTAGATATCAAAGAGTAAACATAGATTTTCGATCAATTTGATGTACTCATAAGTGTGTGAATTCAGGACCGGAAGGGGAATTATTCAAAACAATATCTTTATATATATAATTCTACTGTACGGGCGTTGTCAGTGAACTCCTCCTAAACGGCTGGACCGCTTTGCATTAATTTTTGTATATGCGTCTGGGTGTTGCCCGGGATGGTTTAGATTTACAATTCGGTCCAATTGGACAAAGGGGCGTGGTACCTCCCTTACAAACAAAAAATTAAAAATCAATTATTTCTGCTCCTGTTTACGGTATTTGAACAAAATTTGGTACATCGGTTTGGTGTACATATCTTAAGTGCTGCTGCAAATATGGGCGGGATTGGACAATGGGGCGTGGTACCTCCTATACAAACCACAAATTAAAAAGCAATTATTTCTACTCTTGCTAACGGTATTTAAACAGAATTTTGTTTAACATTGAAACATTTCCAATAAAAATAAAATTTGAAGGCAAAGCAACGTTTGCCGGGTCGGCTAGTATAATTCTATATTACTGACTAATAATAACAGAAAAATAATTTCATGAATGAGATATTAGAGAGCTTCCCACATTCGTGAGCTTGCACGCAATCTATTTATAAACTCACTCAACGTGACCTACAAATTAACGATTATTCCAAACGTAACATTTACCATATCTGTTGGTTACTCGACTACTCGAAGTGTTGGTCAGACACATCGAGGTGACCGAAATAATAATAGGAGGCTCTTTGTGAGATTGAACCCGGGATCATGCGAACGATAGTCGCGTGTACTGAGCATCGCGCCACAGTCGGTCACAGATTACTAATTGTACTGACTGAAATACCAATTAAAATTTATGCAAGAATGGTTGAAATTCTGTATATCGGTTGTTTTACACGAGAGGTGCCAGAAGTGACATTGTAAGGCAGTTCATTTCCATTTTCATTTTCAGACCCAAGTTCATCAAACACTTATATAAGCTGTACCAAAGCGGGCACGGTTAGTCTATAGATTTCTTTCAGAATGCTATAACGTGTGAAATTCTAGATTTGTGGATTCTAAATTAGTGATGCATACCAGAAAGGTCACCGCAATTCACCCTTCATTTCCAGAACCAAATTTAACAGTGGCTATTGAATTTCATGCAATACATAAGAAAATACGAACCTAAGAATCTACAAAGGAGATTATGTGGAGGATATCGGAAAGGAAGAGGGGGAGCAGCCCATTTTTATTTTCAAATATAAGTTCACCCAAGACCTAATATATGCCAACATTTAGTTCAACTAAATGAAAGATACAATGAATATGTGTGTTAAATACAATGAATATGTGTGTGTTAAATGGGTTACTTGTAAAGAGGTATCAATAGTACATCATAAACGGTCGTTTTTGTCTCCAAATATTGTCAAACATTGTAAAACAACATCTCGATATGTCTAACGAACAATCGAGTAATCGTCAAATCTGATAAATGCTTCTTGAACTGTGACATTCGACACAGCTGACAGCCTTGCCAGACCGGCGGTTTTGAAATCACTAAATGCATAACCCAGTATAACAAACAAATTCCCTTACATCTCATGAATAAGATGTGGGACAGCTTCTCACATTCTATTTTTAGACTCATTAAACGGGAACTATAATTTAATGTTAATGTATGAAATGCGAATGTATCAAATTATAGTTCAAGTTTAGTTAGTCTATAAAGAGAATGCGAAAAGCTGTCCCACATCTTATTCACGGGATGTAAGGAAATTTGTTTATTATACTGGCATTTAGTGGTTTCAAAACCGCCGGTCTGGCAAGGCTGTTAGCTGTTACATACCTGTCACTTGAAGTGTTATTAATTTAGTGAAAGATTTGCTATTTACGAATATGGTTTAATAACCGAAGAACGCGTAAAACTAGTTTAAACTTACTACAAAAGTGGTGATTCAAACGTGGGCTTTTAATCGAACAAAATTTTCTTCAGTGATGAAGCTCATTTTTCTCACTCGGCGGTTACGTTAACAAGCAATATCGTCGCATATGGGCCTCGGAGTACCCAGAAGCAATTGTGGAAAAGTTATTGTGCATCCAGAAGAACTAACTGTTTGGTGTGCATTATAGTCTGAAGGTGTTATTGGGGCGTGTTTTTTCGAAAATGACGCTGAAGGAACCACTGCCGTAACCATTCCAGAGGCGGTCGTTTAAATAGTATTGTATTTCGTGCATAACGGCAGGGTCCAAGCGTTATAATGAAGTGAAAGTTTCATCGAAATTATAGCTTTATGTGTGTTTTATATAAATTTACCTTTGAAACTGAGAAATTGATAACCCTATAAAACAATATAATGGATCAACACTAGGTTACCGCACCTTATCGCGTATAAATTACAGAAGTTAATTTGGAATTTAAGAAAAATGTTCAATAATGAAATGAAACGACAATGATCTATTTGATTGAGAAGTTTAAAATCCCTTCAACGATCTGGAAAAATGTTAGGTTGAATAAAGTTATAGGAATTTTCATCAAGTTTTACGATAGTTTGTCTACCAGCCAGCCATTCAGACTGAAACGAACAAAGCTCTCAATTGATTAGGAAAGTTGTGAAACGCATTCGGTCAAAAAATACTTGGTATTTTAAACGTTTCCTTCAGGGCGCTACACTTTTTGCCGTATCTCAATAACAATGGGATTCCCCCAAGTGGTTAATCAAAATTCTTAGAAATTGCACTGCACTGAACATAATTTTCACGATAAAACTATAAAAATTAAATTTATAACCATTTCCAATGTGGAAGAGGAGAAAGAGTGGAAGAAACGGTGAGGTGGGGAAATTTGTAACCTTGTTAACCTTCAAGAAATAATTACAAATTGCAGTAGTTTTCTCATTTTACAACAATACGCAAAAACCAGAAATTGCTTAACAGTTATCTGCTGAGAGCATTAATTATTAACGTTTTTAAAGGGAAATCCCCCAAGCAAACTGCGTAGTTTAGCAATAACGAAATGAAATCTTGATTCGTTAGAAAGATACAACAAGATCTACAATCACGTGATTTAACAATTAAAAGTTGAAAGTTATAAAACAGAAGTGTGCTATAAAAACGCAGTTAAACAGTTAGAGTCAAAAACGATTCAGAGGAAAATATACAAATTTATTATCGCAAAGCAAGAGTCGAACATGTCTGTTATGAAAAAAAATTGAGACAACTTTAATTTTTAATTTTCGTTCCGTGACACTGTTGTGGGTCTGCTAGTCATTATAAGATTTATAATTTATTACTGACTAATAAATATTAAAAATAATATTAAAATATATATTATTAAAATATTATTTAAAAAAAATTACAAGAAAAACTAAATCAAATAGACACGGTTAGAATATTTCAATATTTTAAGTAAGGAAATAAATTGCACATATTTATCAGATTGGATAAATTTGCAGTCTACTGCAGTTCTGATTTGCGCTAAGAATGTATATTTTATAAAAAATTTCACCGAAGAAATTGTGGGAATAATGACCATATTATAAGATATTTAGTAGATGTTTGTAATCCACTGTTGGATTTCCATTTGAGCAAAGTAGACTGAGTAAATAAATAAATAAATATATAAATAGAACGAAACACATTGGCTGGCTCTGTCAGGTTGATAAGTTCTTGATCCATATTTTTATGCGTAAGCATATAAAAATTCACCAGGATATATTGGATCCTCAGGTATACATTTTCCATTCTTTTGCCGTCGATAGTACATGTATCACTGAGTTGTATCCGTCCCTCTTATCCACTACACTTATCTATTAATTCAAGTTCTCAGTTACAAAAACCATTTTAAAATTCGAAATTCATTTACAAAGAAAAAGTTTCGTTTATTTGCAAACCTTAAAGTAGGGAAAACAGAACGTGTATCAAATTCTGTCCAAAATGTACCGACTATTTGTCACTAAATGTAACCGAATGTGGCGCGATAGGTAGCACACGCGTCCCTCGTTCACATTATCGCAGGTTCAACCCCACTTACAGCCACCTTTCTTTATTTGAGTGGCGGTCACCTCGATGTGTTTGACGAACATTTCGGGTAGTCAGGTAATCGACAAGTATGGTAAATGCTTCTCAAACAGTGACGTTCGGAATCGCCATTAAGCTGTAGGTCCCGTTAAGTGACTCTAAAAATAGAATGTGTATAAGAGAAGCTATCCCATGTCTCGTTCGGGAGATGCAAAGGAATTTGTTTTGTGTTTTTTAGATCTCATAGAAAAGAGTAAGATTGGCGCCAGAAACCTAATTTTTTTTATTTGTCACTAAAACACAAAATATTCGAATGTTTCACATAAGTGAATGCTTGTGATGTTTTTCGAGTCTGTGCAATCACGGACGAATTTTCGGAGACCTAAGACCTGATAAATTCTTAAATAAAAGATCCTTGGCTGGATGCGAAGTAGCTATGCAAGTAAGCTGGCATTATGATAATATCATTCTGTTAAGACTGTTTTCTTCTTTTTAAAGCATAAATTGAATGGCTGGAATAAACATAAATACAGAACAAAAAATACTTATCGTTCATTCAAATTTATGGTATCGCCTTAAAAGTAAGTCATTACCGAAATTATACTTTTTATACCAATGAATAATCTAATAATTAAATATCTTCGATCGACCGAAAACGGGTGCTTCTAACTAGTGATTTGAGTTTTAGAAAAAGATAAAGTTCAATAGGAACCATATCAGGTCAATACGGTGGATATTTAATGATATTAATTCATTTAAATGATAGTCGTATACGATGGTGAGCTATCGTGATGGAAAATCTGCGGATTTTCTTTCCACAAATTTGTCCTTTTCCGAGTAAATTGTTCTCTTAAACTCTGTCTCACAGCCAAATAATATTCTATATTTACAGCCTAACTTTCTGGCAAAAATTCCGATTGCACAATACCACGATAATCAGAGAAAACTGTGAACATTAGCTTGATCGCCTTGGACTTGTTCTAGTATGTATAGGTATATGTATGTATGCTGGCAATATTATACGAGTATATGTACAGTATTATCCATTTAATGGTTTCAAAACCGCCGGTCTGGCAAGGCTGTCAGCTTTACCTACCATCTAAAATATTGTTTATTGGATGGTTCGGAAAGTTCTTTCGATATTTAAACAAAATTTATATAAAAGAAAACAATTATTTTAATCTATTTTATAATCTCCCCCTTTTTTATTACTTCTTGCCACCTCTCTGGGAACTTTTTAATTTCCCTCTCAATTCAAATCCTTCAAGTGGTTGCCCAGACTGCGAAATAGGTGATATTCGGATGGGGCGAGGTCTGGGGGGTACGGTGGATGAGGTAAAACTTCCCCCCAAGCTCATACAGTTTCTGACGGGTCCGCAAGGCAGTGTGAGGCCTCGCTGAGAGAGTGAGGTATCCACACACATCACAATTCCGAGCTCTTTTATGACCCCGAGAATGGTTGGGACTGATTTTTTTTTGATTTTTTTAGCTATTTCCCTAACTGCTGCATGGGGATTAACACCTCCTCGGAAACAATTTCCTCTTTTGTCCTGATCTGGGAGCGTCTTTTACGATGTAGTCGCCCGTGGAAAATCTTTTAAACCATTTCTGACAAGTTCTTTCATTTGGTCCGTTTTCTTCACAAACAGACTTTATTTTTCGGCTGGGTTTAGCGGCCGTTTTTTCTTTTCGGAAATAACACAGCATAATATGAATAAAATGCTCTTTTTCGTTCATTTTTTCCACTTTTTAAAACTTTTCTAAAGTCATAACCACTCAAGACTAGACGAGAACAGGAGTGGCAGGAAGTTATGATAGTGTTTGAAGGAACTCTACGTCATGAGAAGTGACGTATGGTGAACTAACGAATTAACCGAACGAACTTTCCGAACAACCCAATATTTAGTGAAAGGTTTGCCATTTACCAATATAGATCGTTTAACAATCGAAAAACGCGTAAAAATGGTTAAAACTTACTACGAAAGTGGTGATTCAAATGTGGGCTTTCAATCGAACAAAATTTTCTTCAACTATGAAGCTCATTTCTCACTCGGTGGTTACGTCAACAAGCAAAATTGTCGCATATGGGGTTCGGTCAACCCAGAAGTGATTATGGAAAAGCCATTGGAATGGAAAATCATTACGATAACTGTTTGGTACGCATTTTTTCGAAAATGGAGGTGGAGGAATCTCGAAAGAATCCACTGCTGCAACCAATCCAGGGGCTGTCATTTAAATGACATTGTTGTTCCTACATACATAATGGCAAGGTCCAAGTATTATAATGAGCTTTGTGAGTGTTTTAATTAACTTTACTTTTAAAACCGAAAAATGAACAACTCGTCGCTTTAAAGACGCTGATTTTGATGTTGATGACCGTTCGCGTGAAGGAAGACGAAAAACCTTCGAAGACACTGAATTGACGGCATTGCTTGATGGGGATCCGTGTCAAATTCCATTTCCAAGCGATTGTATGCGTTGGAAATGATCCAAAAGCAAGGAATTTGGGTTCCTTATGAGTTGAAGCCAAGTGGCGTTGAGCGTCGTTATTTTTTGCCTGTGAACGACTGTTACAGCGACAAAAAAGGAAGGGTTTTCTTCATCGTATTGTAACGCGTGATGAAGAATGGATTCATTACAGCAATCCAAAGAAAAGAAAGTCATGGGAACTGCTTCTGTGTCATCGCCTCGGCCGAATATTCACGCTGCAAAGGTTGTGCTCTGTTAGGACCAGGATGGTGTACGAGCTATTGAAACCAAGCGAAACCATCTTTGGGATCGATATCAATTAATGCGATTAAGCCAAGCTCTGAGCGAGAAACGCCCGCAATATGCGGAGAGTTACGAAAAAGTGATCCTTAAGCATGACAACGCTCGGCCTCACGTAGCGAAGTTCGTTAAAATCCACCTGGAAACGCCGAAATGGGAAGTCTTACCCCATCCGCTATATTCTCCAGATATTGCTCCGTCCGATTATCACTTAATCCATTCGATAGCACACCGTTTGGCTGACCAGCAGTTCCACTCATATGGCGACATCAAGGAATGGCTATATTCGTGGATAGTCTCAAAAGATGAATAGTTTTACCGTGACGTAATTCGAGCTTTGCCAGAAAGATGGGGAAAAGTAGTAGATAGCGATGGGCAATACTTTCAATGCATCATTTGTAAACAAGTTTTCATAATAAAGTTTCATTTTTATACAAAAAAAAAAAAAAAGCAGCGAGAACTTAGTTGCGCACCTAATACCTATACCTGTACATATATATATGGTGAGTATTCAAAGTATTTGGAATGATTTGAATAATTTTTTGATGTTAGTTAGAATATTTCAAATAATTTTACTATTTTGCATATTTAAGATATTTTGTATATTTAAAATATTTTATTTTTATATTTTATTGGAAACCCAGTTATTCGCAATTATTGTAAAAATACTATTTTAATATTTAATATATAAAAAAAAACGATAAAAGCACTTCCTGCATTCGTTGAACAAGATCAAATATAGAAAAAGCATTAACAAAAAATTACGAACCATTTTGTATTTTATGGATTACAACAAAATGTTATTTCTGCATATGATTGAGGACAATGATTATTTGGAGTAGAACGAGATGTTCGAAATATTTGAGTTTATTTTAAAAAATTATTATATTTTGCAAAAATTTAATTATTAATTTCAACCTATATTTGAAAAGTTCTCCCATATCTCATTAATAGAATGCAAGGGAATTTCTTTTTTGTTTTATTCGTTCTTAATGAGTATGCAAAAAGTCAGTCCGATCCATTGGGCAAATCGGAAGAAAATCAATGAAAACGAAATTCATACAAGAAGAGGGGATTTACCCCTATTCCGCAAAAAATATAAAATTTTACAAAATTATCAAAACATTAAAAGAAGAACTTGGACACACTTCACAAATTTCAACCCTATATATAATGTTATTTTTATAAAGATGTAATGATATTTCTACAAGTGCATACAATATATATTGCCCTGTCAACGGACCGGCTTTTCACTTTTCATGCCTTTGGAGCACGGTAAGCGTTTTCAAAAATACTCTTACGATATCTGGTTGCAGCCGGCGGCACTTGTAAAGTCGTTCATAACAATTGGATGTGATGGTTGTGGTTGTTGTACTTGTTACATAACTACAAAATTAAAGTGCAGTAATTGCAGTGAAAAAGGCAGTAAACGATTCAACAATAATGCTTGATTTTAGAAGGAACACAAATTTAACACAACGTCATAATTATCTATTTGTATTAGTATGCTCCAATGTTGCCAAGTTCATATTAATTTTATACATTTGACATCGGCGGCAAAGTTAAAGAGCAAATAAGAACACGAATATTATACGGAATTACACCAATTAACAAAGAGCATGCATTTCATTTTGTATGCATGTAACTATAAAATGATTTGTTTGTTACACCATTGAAAATATGTCAACGTAAAAATTATATCATATTTCGGAAAAGTTACAATGTTTTATGCGAAACGTTTTTATTCGAATATTTGTTAATTTTAAAAAATTATTATAGTTTTAGTTGTCATTTTGTAGTTGTACTTGGCTACAGTTCTGCTATCAGGTATCCGAATACAAAGATTTTCTTTTGCTTTCAAATTTAGATCTCAATATTTCTGTTATACAGAGTGTCCGTTGGGAATGTATACCACTTTGTTTATAATTTTTGATTAAATGAAAGATAATGGATCTTATATGTATTGATAAATGTTTTATTTAATGTCGGCAATTATATATGAAATACAATATCAAATAAATGTCTGCCTTTTAGCCTCACAAATGCGAGTCGTTTTGAGCACATTTTTCATTACATTCTCACACATTTCACGCGGTATTTCATTAATTTCGTCACCAATATTTTGTTTGAGTTGCTCAAGCGTTTCTGGTTTATTTGCATAAACCTTGCTTTTCAGATATCCCCACAAAAAGAAGTCCGAAGTAGTCAAATCAGGCGACCGTGGAGGCCAATCAGCATCACCATTTCTTGAAATAACTTGTTGTGGAAAAGGTCTCACAGTAATTCCTTTGCAATACTGGCTGTATGCGAGGTGGCATCGTCTTGTTGAGACAACATGTTAATCAAGTCCAAAGCATGTTTTCAGCCGATCTTGCAGTACGTTGTGGTCCATACTTGGCCCTACAGACCCTCTTTCTTCGAAATCATTCACTACACGATAAGTAGTGTTGGCACGTTGTTTCCCCCAAAAATTTCACGTAACTTTCTCATCGTCACAGTAATCGATGATTGATTTTGATAAAATGTTTAACGATCAAAACACGTTGGTTTATCGAATATTTTTCTATAATAATTTTGCCACGTCTCTACTACACGACTGCCAAATATAAACTCTTAAGACTAATGTTTACCAAAATAGCGGCAAAACAAAGTGGTACACCTTCCCGACGGATACCCTGTATTGCTATTTGAATTTGAATACTTGAATACTTTGAAAATTCGGAATATTTCAAATATTCTGAAAATGTTTAATATTTTGAAAATTTTGAATATTTTAAGTACTTTGAAAATTTGGGATATTTTCTGAGTACTTTAAATATTTTGAATATTGCGAACGTTTTAAATATTTTGCGAATATTTTGAATGTATTGGATATTCCTAATATTTTGAATGTTTTGATGAATATTTTGAAGATCTTGACGATCTTGAATATTTTGGACATTTTGAATATTTTGAATGTTTTTAATATTTTGAATACTTTAAAAATTAGGAATATTTCTGAATATTTTAAAAATATTGAGCATTTTGAATATTTTTAAAGGTTTGAATACTTTGAGCATTTTGAATATTTTTACAATTTTGTATATTTTGAATATTTTAGACATTTTGAATATTTTGAATTTTTCAATATTTTAGATATCTTGAATATTTTATATATGTATATCTTGAATATTTTATATATTTTGAATATGTTGAATATTTGAGATATTTTGAGCATTTTGAAAATATGAACACTTTGAATATTTTTAGAGGTTTGGATACTTTGAGCATTTTGAATATTTTTAACGTTTTGAATAATTTGAATTTTTAAATATTTTGAATTTTTGAATATTTTGAATTTTTTGATATTTTGAATATCTTAAATATTTTGAATGTTTTGGATATTTTGAATATTTTGGATATTTTGAATGTTTTAAATGTTTTTAATATTTTGAATACTTATAAAATTAGGAATATTTTTGAATATTTTGAAAATATTGAATATTTTTAAACGTTTGGATACTTTAAGCATTCTTGAATATTTTGATTATTTTTAAAGGCTTGCATACGTTGAGCATTTTGATTATTTTTAACGTTTTGAATATTTAAGATATTTTAATATTTTGAAATTTTGAATATTTTAGATATTTTAAATATTCTGAATTTTTGAATATTTTCAAAATTTTAGATATTTTGAAAATATTGAACATTTTGAATATTTTGGAAGGTTAGGATACTTTGAGCATTTTGAATATTGTTAATGTTTTGAATATTTTAGATATTTGAATCTTTTGAATATCTTAAATATTTTGAATATTTTGAACGTTTTGAATATTTTGGATATTTAGGATATTTTAAATATTTAAAAATATACGAATATTTTTGAATATTTTGAAAATATTGAATATTTTGAATATTTTTAATGTTTTCAATATTTTAGATATTTTGGATTGTTGAATATTTGAGATATTTTTAATATTTTGAATTTTGAGTATTTGAGTATATTTCAAATAATTTGGATATTTTAAATGCTTTAAAAATAAAGAATATTTAGGTACTTTAAATATTCCAATTATTTTAAATTCTTTAAAAATTCGGAATATTTTGTATATTTTGAGTACTTTAAATATTTTGAATATTTCGAATATTTCGAAAATTGAGAATATTTTGAACATTTAATTTAATTTTTAAAGATTTTAATTTTAATATTTTCAATATTTGCAATTTTTAAATGTTTTAGCTTGGTAATACTTTTCGAATATTTGTATTTAAATATTTTGTGTGTTTATTATATTTAAAATATTTTGAATAACATGAATTTTTTGACAATTTTGCGTAACTTTTTCTAGTTCGAATCTAGGCAAGCAAGCTGAAACACCCTGAATAGGTGAACTGAATTTAATTTTTGTTACTGATATTAAAAAGTTTATTGAAAAGTTCTACACATTATTCATTGCATTATCTTTGTTAAAAATCATTTGTTGGTCTTTGGTTTTCAATTTCATCCCTATAGATTTCGTGATATTAGCTCATTTAGAATCCAAACTAATGTGTTATTAATTATCTTCCATACAAAGCGATTCGTTTTAAAACGCATTTGAAATAATGATCACTTCCATACTCGCATAGTGCCGCATAATGATTGACACATTCCTATTGAATTGTTACACAATTCGGTTGCTACTGGAATTGTCTATTTTCGATTTCATCATCGAATATGAAATACATTTCTACATCGCCGATTCTAATAGATTAAAGATGTAAACGAGCTATGAATAGTAGGTATATAGTATAGGGTTACATTCCAGATGTACAATAGAGTATAATGAATGATATTTACATGTATGTAACTAATTGTAAATTATTTGTATCGCAATTAATTAATTAATATTCTAAACAAGGTGTGAGTGTACCGAGAAAAAGAGTCGTAACTTAAATTGAACTATTAATGAGCTGACGTGAATGACAAATCGAAGGTGTCGAACCGGTTTGAACCGCTTCATCAATGCATTCGTAAATTTTTTTTCTTTCTGAACTATAGCTTAGAAGCAACCTACGTATGATTAATAATGATTATTTAAACTTGTGTCAAATATTAGTTATTCATTGGTTGGTTTATAACAGGGTGGCAAAATTTTATACGATCGTATTTTTTTTTAACAATTTGATCTTAAGGAGTATCACAGCGTGATGTAGAACTTTTTTATACCGTCCTATTTTGCAAAATCCTCATAGGCTCATAGCCTATTTAGATACGCTCATCTTTTGGATATAAGATAGTCACGATGATCGTGCTTTACGTTGAAATTTATTAAATATCGACGAATTGACAATTGATTAAACAGATCTGTATATAATCTACAAAAAAATAAAAAAAATATATAAAAGTAATTGGTGAGCCCCTTCAAAGTAAGCCCATTCTGAAATAGTACACTTCTGCCAATAAATAATCCAATCGTTCAAACATTTTTCAAACACAATTTACCGAAAAGTCTTCAATTCTCTTCACGAATTATTTTGTCTATGTCCTACGTCGAATGAAAACGGGTGCCTTGATGTGTTAATTTGAGTTTTTTACAGAGAAAGAAGGCAGCCGAAACCATATCAGGTAAACACGGCGATTGTCCGATGATATTCGTTGAGAAAATCGTTCACAATGAAATTAAGTACATTGTTGTGATAAAAAAAAAAATCCTTTTTTCGACGACTTGAGTCTCTCAAACGTCATCTGACGGTTTTCAATCACAATTTTCTTCACTCTGTCGATGCTAACTTCAGCCATAAGCCGACAGATTGTGATTGCAATGTATCATTCATATGTTAGTTTATTTTCGGTAAAATCCATTCACTGTAATATTTCTGTAACATCTTCTTCAGTGATTTACGAAATTTCATTTGCAATACAAAATTTTGAAACAAATTTTTATCAGCTGACAAAACTGATCACTGTAAATAAACTAAAACAGACTCCCTGTCAATACAGAGGCCTGCCGCGCCAACTTAGTGACAAAAAGAATTTTGAGAATTCCTTTTTTTAGATAATCAACTCCCACTATTTGTTTGATAAAACACAACGCTCCAATAGCTCGAATACCACGCCATATGTACAAAGTTCTGATTTCAATATAGTGCTATAAATTATACTCGTATGTGGTCCAAAAGAAGGTTGGCAATATGAATTTATTTTATAAATTCAGGTTTTCATGTATTTCCTTAGGTAATTCGATTTCTCACCCCAAGAAAACTTCAAATCTGATTTAAGTTTTGCCTGAATTTATAAAATGAGGCTTTCACATTAATTTGTCTTCAAATTATGATTTAAATGCACGCAAGAGTTGAAATACGTACTTAATATAATTATCCATTTAGCGATTTCAAAACCGCTGCTCTGGTACGGCTGTCAGCTGGTAAATACCTATCATTACCCTCAATTTAGAGCGCTATGGGCGTATGATAACCGACTTTCTTTTGGCTTGCAATTAAAGATTATTAACTAGACGATATGTGGTTTCAACAAGACGGTTCAACGGACCACACAACATGACCGAGTTTGGCTTTTTTGCATGACAAGTTGCCAGAAAGCGTAATTTCACGTTTTAGTGACGTCAATTGCCCACCAAGTTCCTGCAATTTGACGCCGTTATACTTTTTTTTTTTTGTGGGGCTAGGTCAAATACCGTGTCAACGGGAATAATTTCCAAACGTTGGAGCATTTGAAAACCAACATTCGTCAAGTTTTTGCCGAAATACCGCTCTAAACGTGCGGAAAAGTTGTCGAAAACTACCTCAAAAGGACTACCTCAATGTTTAAATAACATTGTATTTCGTACATAATGGCAAGTTTCAAGCCTTATAATAAAATAAATTTCATCGGAATCATAGCTTTATGTGCGTTTTATTTAATTTTACTTGAAAACGAAAAATGAATAATCCTATATCTGCGGGAATACCCAAAAAACTTACTCCATATTTTTTGTTCTCTTAAATTTAGTAGGTCTAAATAAAAATGAAAAATTTGAACAAACTGGAACAGCCGGAGGTGAAAATTAAAAGTATACTCGTATAAGGCGTATGATTAATATTTATTATTTGACCAATACGTATTAACAACCATCACTCGAGCATCACCCCACAATATTAATCATACGCACAATGCGCCGTCAGACGAAACAACTAAGCACTCAGATTTTTGTGTTGAAACTGTATCAACAAAATGTTGAATACATCTTTTTACTTCCAGGTATGAATAAATAATGATTTGTTACACATTTTACATTTTGTCGGAAATAAAAACATCTTTGTGTTGCTGAAAGTTCACCGCTTATCTCGTTTGTGGGATGTAAATAGCGAAGAAGTTCCTCCAATACATTTTATATGTCGCTCCATATATTCTATTATATTTTTTCTATTATATTTACATTTTTTTCAAAAAAAAAAATAATAATAAATAAATAAATAAATAATAATAATAATAAATGCGGAAAAAGCCCCATTTTTTAGGAGTGCTTTTTTTTGTGCCTATTTTGACCACATTTAAACTTAACCTGCGTATGGATCTGAAATACTCATAACAGTATTTTTAATTGTTATAAATGGAGTGCTAAACTTAAATAAACTTAAATAAAAGCGACTCAAACATATTCTTCGTCACATTACTTTTCACAATAACATAAAATCGAATATATGTCTGACCAACTTATTTTGGTATCGTTCAAAAAGGCGATATTTCTGGACCACCTGTTTTAGTATCGACGTGTCTTTTAAACAAAAAGTTAAAAAAAGATTCGCTATTTTTAGATAGAAGAAATTTGGAAACATTTTTCTTTTGATGTTTTATCAGTTCAATATATGTATATATTCAAAAAGCTCTGTTGTCGACAAAAAAAAAAAAAGAAAGAAAAATTCAATGAAAAAAAATTGTTTCTAAAACATTTTTCTCACAAGCTCGCAGGGATAACCTGTACATGACAGTACATTTTTGTAATCCTTTCAAACCTTCTCAATCAAAGAAAAATTCGGTTTTGAAATTACGATAAAACAAAATAAATTCGAATGAACCCAATTTCAGATCTTTACTGTTCAACCCCTTTTATACCTGGGGAGTTTTACTGGATAGCTTAAGCAGGTCAACACTTCAATCAATATTTGTATGAAATTCTATCAAAAGCGTATAAAACGATATTTGGAACAGCATATTTATTTCCTTTTTTTCAAACCTCCTCTACACAGTATGGTATCCCTATAACTAGAGCCAAAAATTGTTCCATGTATAAATATCACCATAACCGGGTCATGCAACATTAAATCACTGATGTAGAAAAATAGTGTTGACTTGTGTTCTAAACTGTTTTTATTGATTACAACACTTGTGTTTGAATTTTTCTTAGAAATCTATTCGAGAAAAATAAAATTATTACGCAGAGGTAGGGAACTTTTAGCAAAATGCCTGCAAATTACAGAATTATGCCACCTGTAACACCCATATAAATGTTTAGCCGTTTGAATCTCATTAAAAGTATTAAAAACAATATGAGTTCCTCGGCTGGGGAAGAACCCTATTGTTAATTATGGCATGTGTACAAAGCTTTCATTTATACATCGTTTAACCTTAAAAATGTTATAGCAATTAATTGTACGTTGCGGAAATTTGATTGATACTTGATTTGAAGGTGAAAATATTTGAAATATTGTCAAAAAATTCAATTTTCGAACATATGTGCGCTAGCATGAGCGAAATGATAGGGAGGAGTTAATAGCATAATAAAATATTTTTAAAACAAAATTTTATGTTCGAGGCAGACGAATTAAATTGCATTGTAAAACATGGGAGCTTTTTTCGAGTTTAGTTTTTTGTTTTTGGCGAAGTTTTGGCGACGTTAATTGGCCGCTTGGAGCATGCGATTTGACGCCCTTAGACTCTTTTGTGAGGCTACGACAAAGAGTGTGTTTATGCAGGATAACCCCCTAAGTTATCGCTGAGATACCGCCCGAAATGTGCGAAAAAGTGGTCGAAAACTACGTCAAAAGGATTTACTGCTGCAACCAATCCGGAGGTGATCATTTAAATGATATTGAATTTCGTACATAATGGTAAGGTTTCATCGAAATCATAGCTTTATATTTGTTTTATTTAACTTTACTTTTGAATACCAAAAAATTATAACCCGGTACTTCATGGACCACAAATGAGTGCATTTTTTTGTTATAAACAGAATGGCAAACTTGGTACACGCCAATTCTATGGTGAAGGGCATAACTGAAATCACTAAAGGTTGCTTTGGTCCTTATCCAATGCTATCAACTTATTTGCGAAATCTACACGTTCTAATGTAGGTAGATCTAAGAAGGGGATTTGCTTTTTTTTAATTAAGAAAAAAACATTGTTTTTTTGTAAAACTCTCCATTAGCAGATACATTTTTTTGTTATATATTGCTGGAATGTAAATGCTCTGCTTCTCATAATATTTAATAAGATATGATATCTTTAAATTTTTTTTCATCAAAAACAGTTCACTTTACTTTAAACGTTATTCACATTACTTTTAGACAACTTTAATTAGCATAAACTTTTCACAAAAATCGCTATTCTGGGAGTTAAAGAAATTTTTTCAAACATATCCGCAGCATCCTTTATATCACTTCACTAATTCACTATTGCTTACCACTTGGTTTCGATGGTATAAAATCCAAGGTGCGATCCTTGCAACGTAAATCCTCACCAGTGCCATCTATCCATACGTAGGTGGCCTGGACGATGTTCTCTTTCAAAGGCAGCGAGAGATAACGATCCAAGATCGATTTATTGATGTGAGCATTTGGGGAATCTTCCAAAATTCGGTTAGACATGCTGCAAGGGGATGACAAAAGGATAACCAAAACAACCGATTATTCAAAAACATCATTAGGTTAACTATTAAGAATTAAACAGTGAAAGTTTTTCAAGTTTTTTTTCTTTTTTTTGTGTTTGTGTTTATTTTGTATAACAATTCCTTTATTTACTTTTATTAGTTGCTTTTTTGGTAAAACTCGCTTGAAACAAACAAATTCTAGGAATGTTAAATTTTTTTTATTTTTCGTTTCCGAGTAAATATAAACCGCTTTTGTTTAATTTTAATTTTTTTACAAATTATTTTTATTTATTTATATTCACTTGTTCACTATATTTTTTAAATATTTTTTTCAAAATTTTTCTATTCGTTATTCGCTCAATCGTTACTGGAACGCAACTAAGCTGGAAGTGTTTATTCAAGCAGAATTTATAACGAAAATTTCCTTCTTTTCTAATTCTGCTCAGCTCTGCCGTGCGAATAGCAATGCGGTTGAGCTTCTAACTGCAATTCGTTGGAAAATCAGAACTAATGAGCACCATAGAAATGTCGACGACAACGACGGCAATGACGGCAACGTAAACGCAGACGACAACAACTGCAAATTGTTGCTATTTGTTGTGTCTTTCGGATAAATAAATAAATGACTGTAAACAAAATATAATATGAATGGGCGGCAAAGTAGCGCAGGCAGAATTTTACATCAGATCAGTCACCCATTCCGAAAGAAGTCCGCCGCCGCTGTACCGTTGATTATGGCTATCCAACCACCTGCCATCTCTTTATTCTCTTAATTTTGTAATTTCTCTTGCTTTTAGCTCTCCTTTAATTACAACACTAACACATAGGTAAGTGAATCTCTACACAACGAGAGCAGCATGAAAATTAGGGAAAAATGTGCTGTTGTAATGCAGTTTGTCTGAGAATGTGAAGATTTAACATAGCAAAACTACCACAGACTTATCACCGACCATAAGGCCGCAAGCTGTCTTTAACTTTTAACTGGTGACCACAGTGAAATTCCACAACTTTCAAATATCCAGAATATTTTTGATATAATATTTCCAGTATTCTATTTAAAGGTAGATTTTATGTTCTTTTCATGAGGAAAAAATTCCACGAGATAAATTTAATGGCATTGTCAGCTTTTTTTGTAGCGGTTTCCAGCACTGAAATCGAAGCATCTTGTGTTTTCATGACATATGTACGGTAATATATCTGGAAAATTCTCTGTTTTCTATTATTACGATATTTAATTTCACAAGTTTACAAATGCATTATCGAAATTATTATGATATAAAAACGTTAATAAATCCAAATTCAGTGTTGAAAACCATACAAAAAGATTGGCGTTGCCACTGACATAAATATTCCTCGCAAAAAAAACTTAGGACTGTCGGATGGGAAAATTTAACTTCCAATTTCACGATTATTTTTCACGTGCGAGAAGTCATAACAAAAATCCAGCATAGTACCAGCTTGAAAATGGGGCGTTGTTTGCTAACGCAATTCACACTAACTTCGGAATGTACATTTTGTCAGGAAAGTACTACGAATTGCCGATCTAAAAAGGGATTCTTAAAATTCTTTTTGTCGCTAACACACAACTGCAAAACTGTCCCCTATACTGAAGCGGAGCTTGGATGGGATCTGTCATTTAGCTTATTTACAGTGTTCGATTCTGTGAGTTTATCTTTTATCTTTATATATATAATTCTACTGTACGGGCGTTGTCAGTGAACTCCTCCTAAACGGCTGGACCGCTTTGCATAAATTTTTGTAT
>JAHXMU010000375.1:0-13471 GCA_019455685.1 Philornis downsi | reverse complement strand
TGCTCCTGTTTACGGTATTTGAACAAAATTTGGTACATCGGTTTGGTATACATATCTTAAGTGCTGTTGCAAATATGGGCGGGATTGGACAATGGGAAGTGGTACCTCCTATACAAACCACAAATTAAAAAGCAATTATTTCTGCTCCTGCTAACGGTATTTAAACAGAATTTTGTTTAACATTGAAACATTTCCAATAAAAATAAAATTTGAAGGCAAAGCAACGTTTGCCGGGTCGGCTAGTCTCTTATATATTTTGCGATAGATAGAGATATCGAACAGAGAATGTGTCTCAAATTTTGTATTGCGAATTGAATTCTTGGCGAATCGCTAAAAACGCTCTAGTGCGATCTGTCATTTAGTTTCTTTTTGTTAGTTAATTTCAAGTATGTTTTGCGACTTTTCACAATGGATAAAAATATCGAACAAAGAATTTTATGCGGCGAATCGCTAAAAACGTTACGCAACGCTTGCGTCGAATCGTCTTAATCGAAAACATGCCTTCAAAATCGCTCAAAATGTGGTGGAAAATTTGCTTCGCTTTTGTAAGCCATTAACGTCTTTAACTGAAATTAACATCGATAAAGTGAACGAAATGGTTACAGAAATTCTTCATTTAAGATTGAGAAAGAGGTCCACTGTATGTTCTTTGTCTAATGAATCATTTCATACCATTTTACAAGTGTATTTCGGTATGAAAAGACTGTCACTTGTCGCTTCAAGAATTCAATCAAGTGAAAGTTGGCTGACGATATACTAAAATGAGTCAATTCCACCTCCTTATTCATAAGACGCATTATAACTGATGATGAGGTGTGAACTTACGGGTTTGACATGCAAACTAGTCAACAGGCTTCAGAACAGCATCTTCCAACTAAACCGAAACCGGAAAAAACCCACATCAAAGTCGATCAAAAGTCAAGGTAATGTAGGCTATTTTCACACAATCTCATTAGACCATCATTGTGAACGAATTTCTAGTCAAAAACGTAATAAATACCACCTTAGTCACCTGATGGGGGTCCCATTGTCTCTTTTTCTCTTTACAAAACTCAAATTAAGACATCAAAGAAGACATAAAAGAAAATTGGCGTCAAGAATTGAATTCGCGTCAAGAATTAAAGTCTACGTTTGAAAAATATTTTAATGAGACGACTATTCGCTGGCATAAATTTATTATTTCAGAAGAGATCTACTTTGAAGGCGACAACATTTGAAAGAATAGTAAATACTGGTTTATTCATTTCTCGGTTTCAAAAGTAAAACTAAATAAAACGTACATGAAGCTATGATTTCGATGAATCTTTTATTCCATTATAATACTTGGCCTTATCATTACTTGAGAAATATTATGTCATTTAAATGACCGACTCTGGATAGGTTGCAGCATTGGTTCCTTTTGACGTGATTTTCGGCCAATTTTTCGCACATTTCGGTCACATTTTCGATTAGCGATTATCCGCGTAAACACGGTCTTTGACGTAATCCAAAAAAAAGTCTAACGGCGTTAAATCGCGAAAATACGCTTTCCGAAAACTTCTCATGCAATAAAGCCAAAATCGGCCGTGTTGTGTGGCTCGTTGCACCGTCTTGTTGAAACCATATATCGTAAAATTCATAACCTTCAATTGCAGGCCAAAAATAGTCGGTTATCATAGCTTTCTAAATTGAGGGTATTGGTTCTCCAGCGTCATTAAAAAAAAAAAAAAAAAAAATAAAAAATACGGTGCAATGACTTTTCCGAATCACATTGCGCTCCAAATGCGCTTTTTCCGAATGCAATGGCTTTACCACAATCACTTCTGGGTTTTCTGAGCCCAATATGTGACAGTTTTGCTTGTTGGCATAAGCACCGAGTGAGAAATCGACTTTATCGCTGAAGAAAATTTTGCTCGATTGAATGCCCACGTTTGAATCACCACTTTTGTAGTAAGTTTTAACCATTTTCACGCGTTCTTCGGTTGTTAAACGATCCATATTCGTAAATGGCAAGCTTTTAACTAAATAAATAATACTTCAGATGACAGGTATTTAACAGCTGATAGCCTTGCCAGACCGGCGGTTTTGAAACCATTAAATGGACAGCCATTTCGTGTTTTATTAAAAACTTCCCTGTATTTTTTTTTTTTTTTGATAGAATGTACACTAAAGGTATTGAAAGAATAATTAAATATCAAACACGAAAATGCTTCAGCTTTCATATAAAATATGAACGGATGTGGCCAGATACTTGAGATACGAATGCGAGGCATGCAAAACAATGTCCTTATAATTATCACTGTATTGGTCATTTTCATTGCGATCGTTAGCCAAGACTCTTTTAGAAAACCACATAAAATTCGAAGGCTATAACACAGCTAGAAATGTACTTAAAATTAAAATTAAAATTAAAATATGTTCTGGCCTGTATTTGCAAAAGGGGTTTAATCTTTCTATGTAGTGTTTTAATGTGAAATCGTAATTATTTTATTCCCACTTTTCACCTCGACATGATTTCAGACACTTTTTTTAACTTCCGTGTTCCGAAATTTTCCGGCAAATACTGATGCGTCACTTTTAACATCTTTCCATTTAAAACTCGTTATGTTCAAAGCTAAATAAGTGTTTTTATCATGTTGAAATGAAAGTAAGCGGTCAAACTTATCAAAATGATATTTTGTAAAAACTGCTCGGACAAACAACTATGAGTTTTATCAAATTTAATATAAAAATTACCTACAAAAGTCACATTATTCTACCATGAAGATATGATACGAAAGAAACTAATGTAAGATGTAGTAAACAAAATACATTATTTTTACATAATACACATACATGCATAGTTAGGTCAAATATTCGATAAATTGTTGACATTTTCAAGGTAATTTCATTATGTCTCTCTCTTAGAAACCGTCGTCTCTATTGGCAAACAACTGGGATAGACGATTTCCACAAGCTTCTCTTGAGGCGAATTTTTTTATCCGCCTACAAGGTGAATGTATAAGAACTTTCCAACCAAGCTCCCGGAGCTTCAGGCGGGCCGTTATCGATGTGTTTAGTCTGTCGTTATCCTGATGGAACGCAATTCCTCTCTCCTATTGACCAAAGCTGACTACTTTCGACCGATTGTTTCAGGTGGTCCAATTGTTGACGCTACAGGTTCGAACTAATGGAGGAGCACATAGAAAATGATTCCTGATCGTCAATCCCGACTTAGCCACCATTTGCGTCGCCCCACCGCAATAAGATCGCGATCGTTTTCACTTGGCGTTGTCATAACTGTTCCATTTTTTATTACCAGTCATTATCCGCCTCAGAAACTAATCTATTTTGTTACGATTCAGCAGCGAATCGCAAATAGTACTTCAGTCCATAAGATCGTTTTACGTTGACTCTTGTGCCACCCATACATCGAGCTTTTTTTATGTCCGGCCTTATTCAAACAGTTCTGAAAGCTCTATTGTGGAATGTTTGGCTATTGAGCAATGAAAACAGTGTTTACATGTCGAATGGATCAACGATTTCCATTATTCTGTCGACATTTTCGACGATTGACCTTCCAGAGCATGTTGCGTCTTTGACATCAAAATTATGAAAACGGAATCGACGAAATCAAAATTACACTGGATTGGGTGTTACAATATCAGGACCACAAACACCATTCATATTTCCAACCACGTAGCTTGCTTTTCTGATTTTATCGCAAAAGGAACTGCAAAACATGGCGTATTCTCTCTTTACTGGTGTTAATTTTTGACGCGCATTCAAATAACGTTGAGCCCAGCAATCACTATAACACCATTGGACATAACCCAATCGCACTTTTACACTACGCCAGATATACATATTAGTAAAGCCACCTATTGGAAAAATAATGTATTTATTTTTACTATAACTTATACGAGTATGTAGGTATATGTAGGTAGATAAAAATATATTTAATACATTTTAGGACAAATGTAGAACAATAAAAATATAAAGAAAATGATTTTGAGAATGGGTTTCAAAAAAGTTTAGCTCGCGAATGGTTTAATCCATAAAAATGTATGAAAGTTATTATTAAACAATACAGATTTCATATACTGTGGAGTTTAGCGAATGGCTGGTTCTGCCGCAGCCAATACAAAAAGACTCGACATGCGATCGCTATTCTTAAAAATTAAGCTTGTATATAAACACTATTTTCTTCTAATGATGAAAGTTAAAAGTTGCTTTAAAAACAAAAGCAAAAATGGCTGATTTTCAGAGCTATGATTTTCCATTCGTACATCACAAAAGTAGGATAGTTTAAAATTTTTGAACATGAAACTTTTTCGGAATATTTTTACTACGATTTAATTTATGGGACTAGGATTGAATCCCTGTTTGGTTTTGCGGCGCCCAGCGTTTATTATTAGTGTCCTTGTTCTTCTCGTTGTCCTTTTTGTTCAAATAATTCGTAATCATTTTCAAAAGACACTGTTTCACTAATCCATTATCTCCATATATATTTAAAAAAAGATGTAATTGAATCGCACCTTCCTTCATCTTTAGACATGATCAATTTTCGTATCGTATTTATTTTAGTCAATATTTAATCTCTTATTTGTAATCCAAACAACTAATTGATGTTGACGATGTTTCTATACCAAACTAAATCAATTAACTAATCGGCTTTATTGAAATTGTAGACAATTTATAGACTTTTGCACTTCCTAATTGTAGGTGTTAAATGAGCGCTCGGATATTTGCTTACCTTCACATGAATGCCTTAATTACATCTCAGTAAATAAAAAAAATGTGCAAATTGGAAACGGGAACGGAATAGAATATTTTTGGAGAATGCATTGGAAACTCGACAGCTTAATCGATTCATTTCTCAAGGGAAGAGGCTTTTACGGCGTAAAAAACAGAAACAGTATTTCACAATACACAATACCGTCATTGTAGCCTGCCTTTAGAGATTTAAGTAGGCGATGCATTCCTTAAGCAGGTGGAATGCAATCTCTTCGGATTGGAAGAAAGTCAGAAGTAGAACAATTTTTTTTTTACAAAATTGTAATGTACAAAATATAAATTTATTATTTCTTCATGACATTGATGGCTTTATTTAGCATAGTTAGAATAATCCGATTTAGACCAAATGTGCGCTGTTTTATTCAACAACTTGTTGGCATTTTAAATAATAATTCCATTATTCCTATGCCATACAAACCCTCGTTCATATTGGCAAAAAAAAAAAACTTGGATGGTGGGTTTTCGCAAGCTTCTTTTGGGGCGAATTTTTCATCAGCAAAATTATTCGCCACAGACAGAAACAGAATGCAATTGCTTGAACTGTAAAATGGGCGCATGTGAATTTTCTGCCAAGTCACCAGCGTTGTGGCCTGGCGTTATCCCCTCCTGTCGGACAATGCTAATCGTTTTGAATAACTGCTTTCTTCAGATAGTTCAATGATTGACAGTCTAGATCCGAACTAAATGTTTGGCTGTAGGGAACAGCTCATTGTAGGCGAATCCCTGCCAACTTCATCAAAGGCAAAATCAAAAGATGTTAATCCCGCCTTGCCCACCGTTTGCGACGGCTCACCGCGATTTACTACGACTGTTTTAACTTGACATTGTCATCAGCATCCGCTTTTATTACGAATCAGCAGCAATTTGCAGATTGGAACGCGGTCCATTAGCTTTTTTTCTTGCGTTAACTCGTATGACACTTACATATCAAGCTTCTTCTTATATCCAGCCTTATTCAAGGGATACCAAATGATATTTTGTGCCATCGAAACAGTGCTTACATGACAGTCAGACTTGACGGTTACCATTATTCTGTCGACATTCTCGACAATTGGCATTTTGGAGCCTGGTACATGTTTTGTATCAAAATTACTGAAAAGAAATCCACGAAACCAAAATACGCTTGATTGGCTACTGCATTATTAGGACATTTTCGCTTCGCTTTTATCGAAGAAAAAATTTCAAAATGTGGTGGTTTGCTGGTCTCCATCTTTGATGCGCTCTCAAATAAGACTACATCTAGCAATCACAAAATTGTCTTAATAGTAATGGGTACGATATCTTATCTTTCTAACGCCATCTAACGTAAACCGATCGCATTTATACAACGCGAGATAGAAATTAATAAAGCCATCTATTGGACAAATAATGGATTTTCTATTATCGTATCTTATACAGGTTTATGAAATCGTTTGGTCTGGCAAGGCAGTCAACTGTTAAATAAATGTCATCTGAAGTATTTTTTATTTAATGAAAGGGTTGCCAGTTACAAATATGGATCGTTTAATAACCAAAGAACGCGTAAAAATAGTTAAAACTTACTACAAAAGCGATGATTCAAACGTGATTCAACTCGATCGATTTTGCATTTATTACTTGAGAAGTTTCCAGGAAGTATAATTTTCCATTTTGTCGACGTCGGTTGGCCACCAAGATCTTGCGATTTGACATCATTGAATTTTGTTTTGTGGGGTTACGTTTAAGACCATGTTTACGCAGATAATCCCCAAATGTGCTGCCTAAAGCGTGCGAAAAAGTAGTCGAAAATTACCTCAAAAGGAACCACTGCTGCAATCAATTCGGAGGCGGTCATTTAATTGACATCGTATTTCACAATTGCAATGTCCAAGCATTATAATGATATAATAGTTTCATCGAAATCATAGCTTAATATGTGTTTTATTTAACTTTACTTTTGAAGCCGAAAAATGGATAATGTATAAACACAAAAACCCTTCCAACTCATGAATGAGGTATGGGAGAGCTTTTCACATGCAGTGAGCCTACAGGTATTTTATTTTTGGATTCAATGGAACAGTTTAACTTTAAACAGTGACGCTAAAATAGTGATGGGTAACTGTATGTGGGATTGAACCTGCGATCTTGCGAACGATAGTCGCATGTTTTCAAATACTTTCTTGTAACAAATGCCTTTGTGCCTAACATTCTTGGAAGGGAAAGATTTTGTTAAGGTTTATTAATTAATTGTTGCTTTCTAATGTATTGCATTTCAATTCTTGGTTTTTGCTCCAAAATGCCACCTTTTCCTTTAGGAATTCCGGCGGTAAACTCATAGTACAGGGTTATTCATTTTGCGTTTTAAACTGAAGTTAAATAAAACATACAAAAAGCTATGATTTCGATGAAACTTTTATTTCTTAATAATGCTTGGACCTTGCTATTATATACGAAATACAATATGATTTAAATGATCGTCTCTGGATTGGCTCCAACAGTGGATCCTCTTGACGTTCCTCCAGCGTCATTTTCAAAAAAATATGGCGCAAATGCACACCAAACAGTCTCTTTTTCTGGATGCAATCGCTTTTCCACAATCAATTCTTGGTTCTTCGACCCTCATATGCGACAATTTTGCGTGTTGACATAACCAGCGAGTGGGAAATGAGCTTCATAGCTGAAGAAAATTTTGTGCGATTGAAAGGCTATGTTTGAATCTCCATATTTGTAGTAAGTTTCAACTATTTTTACGGGTTCTTCGGTTGTTAAACGGCAAACCTTTCACTAAATAAATAACACTTTAGATAATAGGTATTTAACAGCTGACAGCCTTACCAGACCGGTGGTTTGAAACCACTACATGGATAATCCTGTAGTTGATCACACAAGAAATTGTATTTTTTGTTTACAATTTTACATTACGTTACGTTTTCGTTTCTAATGGGATGTACTAAATACAATTAATTATGTAGTCAGACATGCAAGCAATCTAAATGCCTTCGCGGAGAGATCACAATTTCTTTAGTTGCGTATTAACTACATTCAGAAACATTTCCTGATAGTTTATTAAAATATTGCAACTAAGGTCAAAGGTCAATGTTGCTCTTCAAATGTCCACTGTACTATAAATTGTTATGATCACCTAAATTACTGCAATATTTATTATTGGAAACACGTGGAATTATATGCCATGATAGTAAAAACGATGTTTCCAAAAAAAAAAACTTTCCATATTTGTTGATCAAACACAAACCAAACATAAATTGTTTGCGTGCACAAATATTTAGAAACTAGACTGCGAACACAATCATCAGATTTAATCACCCACCGAGATGAATTTATTGTGAGCCCTGGCTCATCATTCACAACCACTTCTTTGGGGGGCTCAGGGAAACCTTCGAAATTGCAAACGTTATTTTGTTTGACATCTGGTAATTTTTTTTTTTGCTGTTGTTGAAATATTTTTAATTTCTATTATGTGTTGTTGTAATTTTTGGATTAAACAATGTTGTCGTTGTCACTAAAGTGCTGGATATTGTTATTGTTGTTGTTGTTGAGGTTGTTGGTGTTTTGATGAAAATTTTTGCAAGTCAATTGGCTAAATCATTTCAATTTTGAGTTTCATATTGAAATCGTAGGTAATGTAACATGCCACATTTAGGTGAATACACATTACACGGCAATAGTAAATACACCGAGAGATAAATGCCGGTTGAACGTAGACACTTTGCGACGGCAGATCGCTTATTTTTGATGGCTCAAATAAAAATACTAAACAACGTGGCGGCTTGAAACTCAAACCATATGTTTTATAAGATTGTCACTTTTCTCTAGAACAACTTTTTCCAAACTACTGGCACCATCTATACGTCAGGTCGGATAGTTGTGGGACCGCCTTCGTATTGTAGAGTTCGGTATGAAATTGGAAAGGCAGGAGAATATTAGGTGGCCTATCCGAAGTAGAATCTTAAACTAATCACAGATGCTACAGATGCTTTCCATATATATTTTAGTGTAAATTCTGTAGACATAATCCTAGGCAGATATTAGAACATTTGAACAAATCACCAATTGAATGCGAAAAAGATTCTACCAAAGAAAATTCTTTGCTAAATCCATTGATATGTACAACAAATTTCAAATTTATCCGAAAAATTTATCCAAAAAATTAAAACTTGTTTCTACAGGGTGTCCGTCGGGAAGGTATACTACTTTGTTTCGCCGCCATTTTGGTAAACATTAGTCTTGACAGTTCATATTTGGCAATGGTGAAGTAGAGACGTGGAAAATTTATTATGAAAAAATATTCGATAAACCAACGTGTTTTAATCGTTAAAACATTTTATCAAAATCAATCATCAATTACTGTGACGATGAGAAAGATAAGTGAAATTTTTGGGAGAAACAACGTGTCAACAAGACTCACTATTTATCGTGTAGTAAATGATTTCGAAGAAAGAGGGTCTGTAGCTGATAGGGCTAAGCATAGACCACAACGTACTGCAAGATCGGTTGAAAACATTACTGCTGCTCAAGAAAGTGTTCAAAACAATCCATCAACTTCAATTCGACACCGTGCTCAGGAGCTTGGTCTTCAAAGAACAACGTTGGCCACAATTTTCCGCAAGGATTTGCATTTGTTTCCATTTAAGATTCAGTTGACACAAGAGCTTCTTCCACAAGACCATTTACGCCGCCGTACATATGCCAATAGGATGTTACAGCTCGCCCATGATAACCCCGATTTTCATGAAAAAATCATAATGAGTGGCGAGGCACATTTTCATTTGAATGGATATGTGAATAAATAGAATAGTCGGTTCTGAGCAATGGAAACCCCTCAAATTATTTATTAGTCACCTTTGCATCCATTAAAAGTGACAGTCTGGTGTGCAATTTGGTCAAGAAGAATCATTGGACCTTACTTCTGCTCAAAAGGGCTTGCATTTGGGATGCTAACAGAGGCTTAAATTGTATTCAATACATAATTGCCGACATTAAATAAAACATTTGTCAATATAAGATCCATTCTCTTTCATTTAATCAAAAATTATAAACAAACAAAGTAGTATACCTTCCCGACGGACACCCTGTATTTTCTAATCTCACTTTGTTATATGATGTTTTATACGCTTTTAAAGGTTAATCCTAAGGAGGTAATTTTTGACTAAAGGAAATTTAAATTTTAACTAAAATATGAATTGGCACATAACGTTCTTAGATTTTAATAGAAACTCAGTCTTTTATTTGCACAAAACACATCTTTATTATTTCGAATTCAGGCATAGAGTGAGAAAAGTTCTAAAACTTCATGTTATACAGGCAATAACAAAATTCCCAAGTAAAAAATATCAAAGACGCAAATGTTTTGGAAATTTAGACTTAAGTAGAAATTCAACACATTTTTTACAACGAAAATTGCCATGTTCTTTGAAAATGTATAATTTAACTCCGTCTTCCCGAAAAATGTACAACCACGTGAAAACAAAAACTATAAATCGGTCTCGTATCTTTAAATTTACGTGTGCTTCAGATTTTACTTTTCAACGACTACAAATGTTGGTCAACCATATCTATTTCCACCGAAAATAAAAAGTTGGTTGTATTTGTAATTTCATTAATACAGGGTGGCTCATCAATTGTAATATAATAAGAAATTCAAATAACTTTTGTAATTAATTTATTTCATTTATTATTTTTTTAATTCAATTTTATTTTATATAACTAATTGGTTTTGAAGATGATAGACTGTGAATGACCTCCATACTCATTCACGCATGTGCGACACTTGATCAGAAAATTGTTCATTGCGGCCTGAAGGGTTAAAGTCAGGATCGCCTTAATTATTGTTTTAATGGACTGCTACAATTCAGTCAAAATCCTTGGTTTCGATTTGTACGCCTCTTGCTTGGCATAACCCCATAAAAACCATAACTGGTGCAGTCAGGTCAGGTGAGCTTTGGGACCAGCGGAAAGTGGTGTTTCTTGATATTAATTTGTTTGGGAATTTTCCTTGGAGCTCCGCCATAACCGTTGTACCGTTGCTCCACCTTGCTGGAACCAAATACTGTTAAAACGGATACGTCTTCAGCACAGTTCTGGTAAAAAAAAACTCCTTCCACAACAACAGCTTCAACATCCCCATTCGTGCGCCACCCTGTATGAAGAAACTTTTCATGAAAAGGCACCCAAAAGATAAAGCCGTTAATTTAGTCAAAAACCTCTCCAAAATGTTGTTTCTAATTAAAGGATATTGATTTTTTTTATTTATGTCTACTCAGTTGAGATGAAACCAATTGGGTGAAGTAAGTAAAATCATATACCACGCCGTTGATCGGTCATCGTTCATCAATGAACACACTTTCGCTGATTTAATGAAAATTGAGAAGGTCTCAGTGACATCTCAGTTTCAGCCAACATCATAGATACAATTTTCCTCATAATCATCTCCAAAAATATATTGAATAGATTGCTTGATAGATTATCTTTACGTCGAAAGGCAGTTTTAAAATATTTTAGCCAAATCTGCGCTTATCTTCACCAGAAGACGTAAAAACGTTATAATTATAATACTGCCGATGCAATTATCATGCATGTTCATATGTTCTCCTCGGGGTTTTCTAGATTTTTTTGTAAATACCTGATAAATAGTCAATTTAACAGCTATAAAACCATACTTTTCAAAAAATATCTTATAAGAAAGTAGGTAAAAAACACTTAGATTTCTCTTTTGAGCAAATTAATAAGCTATGGGAGAGCTTCTCACGTTCAGTGAGCTTACAGGCATTCTAGTTTTAGACTCATTCTGCGGGATCTACAGTTTAATGACGATTTCAAATGTCACACTTTGAGAAGCATTTACCAGGCTTATCGATTATTCTCAACTAGTAGTGAGATATAAGTGATAAGTGGCTGTATTCGGGATTGAACCCAGGATCATGCGAACGACAGTCGTGTGTACCAACCATCGCGCTACGGTCGGCCACAAGACTTAACAGGCTTAAATACTTATCGTCGGGCAAGCACTCATTGAGAAAATTGGTGATACATGCTCATCATTAGCTCATGGCTACCGGTTCAAAAGAGCAGTGCCGGCCAGCCATCCCCACCGGCAGCTTTACTTTTCTAATCTGCAACACTGCTATTCTGATCTCTTTTGGATTATCTGATGTGCAATCTATGCCATCGATTACAATAGGAGTGATATCTTGTAAAAATGTGAGCTTATTGGGAAATTTAAGTCCGAGGCAAGTTACAAAATATTAAATTGAAAAATAAAAAGAAAATAAACGAATTCCCTTGCATTCCATGGATGGGATATGAGTGAACTTTTCAAATTCAATAAGCTTACACTCGTTTCTTTTCTAGACCCTCTGAAAGTGACGATTCTACTGTTTAACGACGATTGAGTTTGAAAAACTTTTACTATTGATGTATTTGCCTGGCTTCCAAAAGTGTTCATTAGCTCATCGACAGGTGGCGTGATTTCTTCCCTTCGTACTGCCATCTTCTTTATAATTGTAGAATACTTTTCATATTCCTGAACACATTTCCCATTTTTCCACAATTGTTGTTTTCGTTTGTATTGGATAGCCCCTCTTATTTTCAGTTTATATATACCATTCCCTCACATGTAAGTACTACAATTGGCTGCAACGTTGCCATTTATGCGGTATATTTGTCTTAAAAGCTAAGGAACATTATTGGTCTTTTACATACCCAACTAAAGTTTTTGCGAAATATGTTATCTTTGCTCTTTGGCTTTTCTTTTATAAGTTGACTTTAGAGCCGAGGCATGATTTTCGTCCATTAAATCGAAACTAGTTTTTGATAAGTACTTTCCTAGGAACTAGTAGAGAGCCGGTTCAAAGCTAATACAAGGGTAGCAATTGTCTTCGCCTAGAGCTTTCACAAGTGAAATAAGACAATTGCCTAAACGGTAAACGGTACAGAATTGATTGAGATAATGTTCCTTTGGGGAAAAAGCATGGAACGACTTCAGAACCGATAGAATTTCTCACAGGATAAAGACGTATAATACGCTATCGATGAGATTTATAATTTCCTCTATCCATATCTACACCTTAACATGTGCCAAATATTTTCCTCGACGGAGGTACATTTTCTACGACGAATATTATTTAACTCTTGCAATAAAGATAATCTACAATTTCAATTTCTTTGAGTGTACAATTAGCAAAAAGAAACGCACACCCGCCAACATTACATAACAGATTTACTCACTTGTATCATGGGAATTGATTCGTTTTAAGTGGCTTATGAGTTCTGAGGGTGTCATAAAATCATTATCATCGTGGATATAATCATCATCGTATGTTCTTAACCGCTCGGTGTGGTGTGTTTTGTTTTATACGATAAATTTTTGTCAATTTGATTTAATTTGAATTTAGCAAATGAGCGAATGAGCTCTCATGAACCCTCAAAGGGGGCCAAGCAACCGACATTTCACAAGCAATCACCCTCTCCCTTATTCTGGCTCATCATTCACTCGATGATTCTATAAATGGGACATTGTTTGCATTTGAAATGAATACTTGACTTGACCTTGATTAGAAAATTACCCCCTTTTGTTTTGTGTTATTGTTTCGGTCAACCGAACAAGAAATTAAAATGACATTCTTCATAAACGTATGCGAATTAAATGAAAATTATTAAATTATATGAAATCATGCGATTCATGGAAATAAATACGAGTGTGTGCATTAAATAAATTGAAAATTAAATACTCATACGCCAC
>JAHXMU010000374.1:305837-319078 GCA_019455685.1 Philornis downsi | reverse complement strand
CAAAAAAAAAGTGTTTATTCGATTTTCTCCATCTGAATGAGTTTCCTTAATGATGTGCAGCAATTTCAGATCGTCCAAATTAAGAATCTCAACGCTGGAACTATTTGAATTTTGTATATACAACTTTGCTGTATCTGCGCCGTTGAGATGATGATTTTGTGATCACCCTGAACCCGCAGAATGTATTTCCATTGAACTTTTTATATGTTCTGCCTTGGCCGATTTTCACATTAATTACAAAATGTAGATAGTGCCACGATCTGTTGCTGTCCCAACGTCGATATTGTACGATCCAAACCACAAAGTGTTAGAGCGAATATGAATTCGTGTGGCTAACAGAAAAATTCGTTGGGATGTCACTTACAGCTCTCTAATGACAAATTTTTAATTTACACACAATTAATTTTTAATGAAGTGTTGTCGCTAGTCTGATGGAATTATGAATATTTATCGTAATGCAATGAAGGCAGTCTCCACTTTTATGGATTGAAATATCTAAATCAAGGTTAATGAGATAATTTGTAATAGGCCATCATCAATCGTCGATAAGAAAAATGTATATTTTATTATTATGACAAAGTGTGATGTGTGTAAATTCCACGAAAAGCGGAAAACCAATAACACGAATATGGTATGATAACTACCACATATTCTGAGAGACAAGAACAATGCTGAAGATGATTCTTAAATTAAATTAAATGCTTCTTTTCGACCATTCCACATAAGTTAATTTAGAGCGTAATTAGCGAAAGAATTAAGGCAATTTTGTACAACTTGAATGGATCCCTTAGACGTAGTTGCTGATTTGATTAATTAACAGCTGACCAAATATTTACGCTACTCCATATCTACGAGTAACAGATCGAAAAATAAATCTACACAATTCTCCTTTTTGTTGGCTATAAATAGACATCCGACGGAGCCATACTTGAAAGTCATATTGAAACAATATCTCAATTTAATACCTCTGCGAAGCTGATAAGCCTCCACAAAATAAAACTAACCAGCAGAAAGTCCTCGATAAAAATAAATGAGGTTGGATGTCTCTTTTTCCTGTTCATTAACTACCACCATATGACGCTTTTAATAAGTGTAACCAGTCACATTTGAAAAAAAAAAAACACACTGAAAATGCCCATTATTCCTAAAGTATACTCAATTTTTGTGTAGTTTCTATCTATCTAATCTGTATCACCTACGGGCCATAATCTGAAAGATCAACTAATCAGATAAGTCAGAGTGTCAGCAAACTCTCCTATTTATATATAATATATGGACTACTTTCCACAACCACAAGTAGGTTGGCTTCTTACAAAGTTGTATTAATTACAATGTTAGAATCTCTTTTTAAAAAATGGTAAAAAACACCCATTATTCCACAGGCGGATTCTATCCTTATAAGCATAAATTATTCCCAAGCGAGACAATTTTACCCAATTTCAAATCTCTCCTGCCTATGACTATGCATATCCTTAATTTTTTACAGAAACATGGACAGATAGGTATGTTGAATCGACATAGTTTTTTTTATGACAATCTGGAAAGGGAAGCATCTAGAAAATCTGTCGATTACTCCAAGTTTTCATTAGATTCATCTAGATGACCGCCGCTCAAATAATTATAGTTGGCTGTTTGTGGGGTTAAACCTGCGAACATGCGAACGCTAGTCGCGTATACTAACCATCGCGCTAAGGTTGGTCTACATCAAATCATAAAAAACAAATTTTCCGACATCTCATGAATAAGACATGGGAGAGCTTCCCACGTTCTGTGAGCTTACACGCATTCTATTTTTAGACTCACTCAGCGGGACCTACTGTTTAAGGACGATACCGGATGCCACAGTTTGAGAAGCACTTACCAGACCGATTACTCGACTACCCAAAATATTCGTCAGACACATCGAAGTGACTGTCGCTCAAATAATGATACGTGGCTGTATGGGAGGTTAAACCTGCGATCTTGCGATCCTCAGTCGCGTATACTAACCATCGCGCTGCGGTTGGTCTACTTCAAATCATAAAAAACAAGTTTCTTTACATCCCATGAATAAGATATGGAAGAGCTTCTCACATTCAGTGAGCTTACACGAATTTTATTAGACTTACTCAGTGAGACCTACTGCTTGGCGACTATTTCGAATACCACAGTTTGAGAAGCATTTACAAGACTTGTTGATTACTCGATTACTCAAAATATTCGTCAGACACATCGAAGTGACCGCCACTCAAATAATGATATGTGGCTGTAAGCGAGGTTGAACCCGCAATCATGCGAACGATGCTCGGATGTAGTAAACATCTCACCACTGTCACCTCAAATCATAATTTCTATGTCTTTGGAAGGGAGTTATGGAATTAAAATTGATTGATGATTTGTTCAAATGCCAAAATGTTGGCGCATTTTTTAATAAAGAAAACTTTTGCAACTGTAGCAAACGAGAAAGAGCCGTGTTCTTCAAACATATTATATAAACTTTTGCATGTATGTACTAGCGCGGGCGATTTCACGTTTTAAATTGAAATTAAATCAGAAATTGAATTCTATGCAATTAATTTTGCATCGGCCATGGTATAGTTCTTGCCAATTTTCGCTGTGCTGACTTTAATCAGGGAGGCGTTACTTTTATCTTACACCCGTCTAGCCTACTCTATTGCCACAGCCCTTTAGTGTAGAAGGTGGCATCGTTTCTGTTCCTTCTCGTTTATGGCTTTTCTCTAACAATTCGATTTCCGTAAAGTTCATTATTAAAGTGTGGACAGGACGCAAGGGGAATGTGCTTATTAAGTTGGATTTTTTTTTTCAAGCTTCAAATTTTGTCTGATTCAATTTTTATCCTATGTTTTTGCTGTTCGAATTAGATCGTTTATATAATATTTTCATGATGTTCCACTATATTAAGCATATTTTGAATTTCATAATTTCAATTTATGCCTCCTTTCATTCTTGTTTATAATTTCAAAAGAACGAATTTCAAAACATCTCCTAACATTACACGAGTACGACCGAGGAATGCAATGATGGTCAAAGCTTCAATCATTTATTATGCGACAGTACCATTTTTGACATCTATCAGAGAATTCTACTGAGGAATTTTAAATTGATCAACTATTATCTAAAATGCTGGCATTACTTGCTTGCTTACATATTTGGAAGCTAGAATAAATAATTTTATCTGTTACATGCCACACGTAGCAAATATTCCCATAAACTTCAACGTTCTGCCCACCTTCTGAAATTTCTTACACCAAGTACTGAAACTATTTCAAAAGTTTGGTCCTTCCAACGTAGTTTTGATAGCCCTTTCCTGCGCTGTCCATCGATTTCATTGTAGAAAACTTTTCGTGTTGTAGCGTTTGGGTCCATCCGCATAATATGCAATCGATGGACGGCGCAGGAGAAGGCTATCAAAACTTTATTGGAAGGACCAAGCTGATGAAATAGTGTCAGTACTGGGTTTAACAAATTTCAGAAGATGGGCAGAACGTTGAAGTTCATGGGAATATTTGCCACGTGCGGCATGTAACAGATAAGATTGCTTATTCTAGCTGCCACCTATGTAAGTAAGTAAGTAAGATGCAACGAACGCTGTATTTTGATGCGCTTGATCACGTCGATGTCGGCATATCTCTTACAGTTCATGATTAAGGCGGCGCTGATATTCTCCTACAACGACGATGTGTTCGTTAATTTTAGAGAGAATTTTCCTTCGCTTGTGTCATAATGAGATAGGTAATGGTAATGCCAGGTACAGTTGGTATTACACGGTGGCGCACGAATCTTGCTACTGTCAACTATCAATAGGGGCCGTTATTTCAAGATGGAGGGTTTTTACCCAAAACTAAGTCGAAGACGTACCCGTTTAGTTCCAGAAAAATGAGGCAACTGCACACATAGCCAGACCGGTTATGGCGGAGCTCCAAAGAAAATTCCCAAACAAATTAATATCCAGAAACTCCACTTTTCGCTAAGCCCCAAAGTCACCTGGCCTCTGACTACACTAAACTTTTTTATGGGGTTATGTCAAGCAAGAGGTGCACAAAACGAAACCAAGGAATTTGATTGAATTAAGCAATCTATTAAAACAATAATTGAGGCGATTCCGACTTCAACTCTTCTGGGCGCAATGAATAATTTTCTGATCAAGTGTCGTATATGCGTGAATGAGCATAAAGGTTATTCAAACATCTATTTCCTCATTTTAAATCCTCATCTGTAACGTGCAGCAATTTAAACTATTGACCATTGCATTGTTTTATAATCTCAAATAAAATTTGAAAAAATCGATCGATTATCCCCATCTCCTTCTGGTATCACCCATACAAATGACCTACTTAACTCACATATTCATGGCTTTACATTTTCCAATTGGTTGCATTAAATTTACTCAAATTTGGCACACCTTGACTGTTCGCCAAAATAGGGTTCAAAATGAAAACACAAAACACATTGCCAAACCCATTCTGGTACCTCCTATACAAATTAACCGACTTTTCGAAATTCAGTCATTCCTCTGTAATTTCTAATTAGTCAGCTATAGTAGCCTAGGTTCCTGTGTTTTACGTTGTATTACAATTCTCTACAATATAGGAAAAAAATTCGACCAATTAGTTATATAAAATAATATGGAACTTTCTATACAATAAAAAAAAATAAATGAAACACAATGATTTAAATAAAAAATTTATTCGAATTTCTTGTTGTAGTACAATTGGTGCACCACCCTGTAGAAGCGACTAACAACTTACAACTGAAAAATTAGTGCCATTGTTTACAATGTATCAATATTTGTCGTAAATGAACTTATACCACTTTCACAATAAACGGTCAACATATTATCTACACTTCACTTATCCAAAGTGCACCTATCATTTTGACTCTTCATCAGCTTTTGGATTCTCTTTAAATGAAAAAATCGGCAGCGAGAGTGGGCGCTGCGATCAATAAAACAGATGATACAAGCAAAATCCCCATCCTATTGAACGAACAATCAAACTCATTTACTCAGAAAAATTTCCCTCCTTTTTTGAGCCTACATTTCCACAAAGGTCGAGTAAATTTTCGCTCCACAAATGAATGAATACCCGACAATGATCGCATCTTCCTTACAGAACAAACAACACACATACAAGTATTAAAATAGAATAAGAAATTTCCATTTTCAGTGCCTTTGCACTCTACAATGCCGCCGCTCATCGCTCGCTCACCAGCCGACGCACTGAGATCGAGGAAATGTGGAGATCGCTGTCAGATACGGGCCATACTTGCAACTGAACAAATGTGTGCGGAGGAAATATAAAATAGAACGGGAAATACAAAATGAAGACAACGAAATGTTTTCAACTAAAAACACCTAAAGATTTCAAAGAAGAATATGGAAATGAGGCAACAAGTGTAAAGAATTGTATGAAATATTCAAATATTTAAGTGACAGATATTAAAAACCTAAAAATTTGCCAAATACCAAAGTTATAAAAAAAAAAGTGAAAACGAAGAAAAGTAAATCAAAGTTCGAAGAAAGTTCCCAAAAACTAAAATATGAAAATAAATGTGTAGTTAACTAAAACTTAAGTAAAAAGTCGAAAAAATAGTTAAATTGCTCAAAAATTTGGAAATATTTTTAGTATTCCTGAAGAAAGGCTACAGACAACGTGTATGTACAAAACAACAATGAAATATTGATTGAAATACAATAGAAATGTATGTGAAATATTTCAAGAGGCAACGAAAAATAAATGGAAATTCTTGACAAGGAAAAGTGCTAACAACAAAATACCAATAAGTCTGTGAATTAAAGTTGTGGAAATATTTTCACATTATGTGTGAAATATTTTTGGAATACATATTGATGAAATGAAATTCTCAATTCATCTTACTTGTGTTCTGCGAGTACCTACATCGTAACTAAATAGATTCGATTTATATTCATACAATCGATCGATCTTTTTTGATTCTTCAACCCAAATCCACCTGTATAGTTTTTGTGTATACACAAAACTGAAGTGACGTCATGCGTACAAAAAAAATATGTATTGAAAATGTGAAACAGCACTTAAAACAGTGATGAATGGAATTTGTTTATAACAAATATCCGATGTACGATATAAAGAAAAAAAAAAAGAAAGAGAATTCAAATAATTCCTTAAATAATCCCAGTGTATATAAAAGTAATTTGGAAAGTTTTTCCAGCATAGTACCACTCCTTTCCTCTACAAAAATCGTCAAAGCTTTGTACTCGTATTTGAAAAAAAAAAAGAATCAATTGATAAAAAGTGATTTGCTTGCAATAAAATACAAAATAAATAAAAACGAAAACAAGCGCATCGCACATATTTATGCGATAGCTCACAACCAACACAAAAAAAAAAAAAAACAAAAAAAAAAATAATTCGTGTTATTTCCACGCAATTTCCAATATTTTATCTCCAACGTTGTGGTGTTTAACTAAAACCCACAAAAAAATTGAAATGAAATATTAACATCGTCAGATTTGAGCAAAAATTCTCTGCCTGCCTGCCTGCTATCATTTAAGAGAGAGAAAGAGAGAGAGAAGTGAAAATAAACAAAACGAATGCATTGCAAATTTTGATGTATGTTGTGAAAGTAAAAGTTTATTGTATTCGAATTTAAGCAAAAGATATACAAACGGAATCTAAATGTATATAAATTGTTATCAAAAAAGACAACATGCAATACTTAGCTATCTGTTGAAACAGCGAATTTAAGTGGAATTTTTTATTAGACACTGCCAAGGATACAATTTTGTATTAAAAGTAAGTCGGGACATACATATGGTTAGCATAATATCTATAAGATCTGCAAACATTCTGTGTAATTTGTACTCATTCTCAACGAACTTGTGTAGCTGAAATGTCATAATCTTTGATCGGGATATACTCAATTGCTGATTCCAAAACTTTCAAAATATTTAGTATTTATTGCTGTTTTTATTCGTCGCGTTTCCTATTATATTTATCTCTCTATAAAAGGTTCAAGTTCGAAGTTCATTAGATATGGTCTAAAATGTACCACTCTGAAGAAAGCATTTAAAATACTAAGAATCTTTTGACGAAATGCGTTTCATGACTTCTTAAGCCGATTGAGCGATATCCGTCTTGCTGGCTGGTCGATGAGCGCGATAAGTGCCGTAAAACTTTGTGGAACTTCTTAAAAGTTGGCACAGTCTACTGTTTTGCCAGATTGTAGCCGGAGATTGTAAATGACTTATGCCGGTCCACTGACTTCCTGAAATTCTATTTCCTCATTTTAAATCCTCATCCGTAACGTGCAGCAATTTTAATTATTGGCCATTGCAATGACTTCTGCCGGTCCACTGACTTCTTGAAATTCTATTTCCTCATTTTAAATCCTCATCCGTAACGTGCAGCAATCCAAATTTTTGTCCATTGCATTGTTTTATAATTCCAAGTAAAATTTGAAAAAGTCGATCAATTATCCCCACCACCTTCTGGTAACTCCCATACAAATGACCTACTTAACTCACATGTTGTTGACTTTCTATCTCCCAATTGGTTTCATTAAATTTACTCAAGTGTGACACACCTTGACTGTTCGCCAAAATAGGGTTCAAAATGAAAACAAACCACATTGCCAAACCCATTCTGGTTCCTCCTATACAAATTGACCGACTTTTTAAAATTCAGTCATTCCTCTATAATTTCTAATTAGCCAACTATAGTGGTCTAGGTTTCTGTGCTTTATATTGTTTTACAATTCTCTACAATATAGGAAAAAATTCGACCAATTAACCACGCCCCTCCTGGTAGCTTCCCTACAAATAACCGGTTTAGCCCACATATTCTTACGTTCATATCTTCCAATCGGTTGCAATAAATTTGCCACATATTTTACCTTTGGTAATCTGCATTCTGAGAACAAAAATGAGCTCATTACGTCCATTCTGACAGCTCTCATACAAATTGTTCGATTTATCGATATTTGATTTTCCATTGTAACCCCTAATTCGAAATTTAAAGTTTCTTAAATACTCATCAATTATCGGGTGGTTCGGAAAGTTCGTTCGGTTTTTAAAATAAATTTGTTTACAAATTTTTATATACAAAAAAACAATTATTTTAATCTATTATATAACCCCCTCCGTTTTTCATAACTTCTCCCACTCCTCTCTCATAAAACTCGCGTGGTTTTTTTGAAAAAAAAAGTTTTCAATTCGATTGTTATCTTTCTTGTCGTTATGGAAATTCAAATCCTTCAAGTGGTTCCTCAGACTGCGAAATAGGTGATAGTCGGACGGGGCTAGGTCTGGGAGGTACGGTGGGTGAGGTAAAGCTTCCCACCTCAGCTCTGACAGTTTCTGACGGATCCCCAAGTTAGTGTGAGACCTCGGTAAGGCAGCGTGAGGTGCCCACATATCGAAGTTGCTCACAAATCCGAACTCTTTTATGACCCTGTGAACGTTTTAGGCTGAGTGCTTTTGATTATTTCAGTTATTTATCTAACTGTTCTACAATATTTCCCTAAATGTTAACAATAATTAAATCTCTCACCGAGGAGGAAACTATTTCGTTGGGTCGTCCTGATCTGAGAGCGTTCGTTACAGAGAAATCGCCGTAGAAAATCTTTTAAACCATTTCTGGCAAATTCTTTCTTTAGGTCCGTTTTCTTCATAAGCAGACTTTATTTTTCGACTGGCTTCAGCAGTCGTTTTTCCTTTTCGAAAATATTACAGCATAATACGTCATGCCTAAAATGTTCTTTTTTGCTCATTTTTTTCCACTTTTTAAAACATTTTTTTAACACGCTACAACCACTCACGACTAGAACGAGAACACAAGTAAACAATAGCAAACAATATAGAGAAGGTGTGGGAGAAAGTTATTATAGTGTTTGAAGGAACTCTACGTCATGAGAAGTGACGTATGGTGAACTAACGAATTAACTGAACGAACTTTCCAAACAACCCATTATATTGTATTGTAATGTCGGGTAAAATGTGAAATAGTTGGCGGATTGACCATATCCGCTCTTTTTCTCTTACCTAATTTAACTTTTATATTTCTAGATTAGTACCATCCATTCAATTGTACTATGATCAGCATAACTGAGCTCCCATCAGATATTAAGTACTGGGAATGAAAATAAATTGCAATGCCACCTTTTTAGAGCACGACGTATACAAATTGGCTTATTTTCTAAAAAATGGTTCTTCTACATTTTCCAAACGGTGAACTACAGAATGTTACAATTTTGTGCCTGTTGTCTATTTTTAATTCAGATCATTTTTTGTTTATTTTGTATTTTTTGGCAAGACAAAAACCGGTTGGATGGAAGTATCTGTGAGCCAGTTAATCTAACTTAAGTTTCTGCAACGCTTTCTTCTATAATAATTTCTTTGTTCAATCATATTGATTCCTCTCCTTGAGGATCAATCTTCAGGATTCTGAAAACATACCTGAAAAACATAAACTAAGTGTACCGACATGTAATGAACTTTCCATTTTTATAATTTTGGCACAAATAGAATTACCCTTACAATGAGTGATTGCGCAGACTTTCGTCTTTATCTTAATAATTAACACTGACTTGTCCTAGATGCTGTTTAGTCTATGCTTTCCAATTAGATTGACTGAGGACTGTCACTGCCACTCTTATAGTAAATATAGTCAATAGATGTAATTACTACATAGACCATTACTAAAGTTAGTTTCTTATTGTAATTTTTTTCACATTCCAGAACAGTAACTCTCTCTAAATCTGGCTGGTGCATTTAGGTGGCAGAGCCTGTCGATAATGCTGTTTTTTGTGAACCTTAATTTGTGAGCTATTTTCATGTTTTGTGGCTTATTTTGTACGGTATCTTTGTTGTTGTTACACAATTCGAAGTTACGTTGCCGTTACGATTTATTTTGCACTTTGTATATATGTCTGCATAATAGTTTTCTTTTATATTGCCACAATAACTAGATTTTTCAAATGACAAGTATGGAGCATATATTACAGATCAGAAAACAATTTAAGTCTTGGTTTTTTATTGGCCTTGGCAATAATCATACCAATTGCACGTTTCGGAATAACCATATATTTAATACAATGCATCATTTCATTCAATAATGATAGTTCTTCCCGAGCATCAATCCTGGCTTGGCCACCATTTGCGGCAGCTCACCGCGTTCCAATCCTCGCCGTTTTCGCTTGACATTGTCTTTGGTGACTCAGTTTTCATCGCCATCCTTCATTTGCTCCAGATTCAGCAGCGATACGTAGATAGAAATTCGATCCATGAGTTTTTTTCTTTTGCATTAACTCCTGTAGAACTCATACAACGAGCTCTCTTTTGAATGCAGCCTTATTCAAGTGACTTCAAATGGCTACTTTTACGAATTGTTAGCTTCTGAGCAATCGAAACAGTGCTCGCATAAATATCGGACTTGAAGATTTTCATTATATCATTGACAATTGACCTTATACCTGGTTTGCCTTTATCGAAGAAAACTGTGCTGTATGTATATGGTGCATATTCTCTTTGCTAGTTTTCATTTTTGATGCACGTCAACAGTACTGAATCATGTAATCACAAAACTGCCCGAATTATTCTTTGAAATCTTACCTTTCTAACGCCATCTACGTCTACATGATTGCACATATACAACGCGGGAAGCAGATTACTGAAGGCATCTGTTGGGGAAATGATGGATTTCTGTTTGCAGGGTCAATGTCAATGAAGACTGTTATTTAAAGATTGAAAATTGAATACATATCCGTTTCAGCAGCATTTGGTTCCAGCAAAATAGAGCAACTGCGTACATAGCCAGGCCGATTATAGCGGAGCTCCAACGAAAGTTTCCAAACAAATTAATATCCAAAAACTCCACATTCCGCTGGGTCCAAGGTCACCTGACCTGACTGCTCCAGACTTTGTTAATGGGGTTATGTTAAGCAAGAGGTGTACGAGTACAAAACGAATCAAAAAAAATTTGACTAAATTGAAGCAGCCCATTGAAACAATAATTGAGGCGATGCCGACTTCAACCCTTCAGGCTGCAATGAATAATTTCCTGATCAGGTGTCACATATGCGTTAATGAATGAATGCGTGACGAACCCAAAAAATTTGACTGAATTGAAGCAGTCCATTGAAACAATAATTGAGATGATCCCCACTTCAACTCTTCAGACTGCAATGAATAATTTCCTAATCAGGTGCCACATATGCGTGAATTTACAGTCATTTACGGATCTTTAAAATTAATTAGTTATATAAAATAAAATTTACTTTTCTATACCATGAAAAACATTTTGAATTTTAGATTGTAGTGCAATTGGTGCGTCACCATGTACTATAGCTTATATTAATTAAGATCACACGTAATCTCTGAAGAGCTGTTTTCTATAGTTTCTATGAAAAAATTTACAGGTTTCGTGACACTATTACAAGTCGACAGATTCCACAAGAAAATATATAGAAGAAAATACTATTTTATCCATATATTTTTCAGAGAAATAAACTCAATACTCTGAAGTTTGAGTTTAAAAAAATGTATTCTTTAGCGTATTTTCTCCTTGCTGCTTTACGCCGTTGGCGCGCACTCCAACAATACTTAGTCAAGCAATCCCAAACTGTTTGAGCAGTTTTTTGAATGCGAAATGTTATTTTTATAAGGCCATCTACCGTTACCCAATTGAACTTCTACAATGTAAGAAGCAGACTACCAAAGCCATCTATCGGTGAAGTAGTGAATTTATTTTTAATATAGCTTATATTAATTTAAATTACTCGCAGTCTGTGCAAAAGAGAAGTTTATGTTTTTATGAGAAAATTCACGGGGTTACAGTGCAAGAAGCAGACTACTAAAGCCATCTATCGGTGAAGTAATGCATTGATTTTTACTATAGCTTATATTAATTTAAATTACTCGCGGTCTGTGCAAAAGAGCAGTTTATGTTTTTTATGAGAAAATTCACGGGTTTCGCCAAAACATTACAAGTCGACAGATTCAATAACGAAATATATAACTCCTTTTTTTATAATTTTAGTATTAATGAGGAAATGAAATTCGAAGATATATTATATATATCTATATAATAAAATATAAATGTATACATTCTATATATATTTTCCGGAGACATAGGCTCTATGCTTTGGAATTCGACTTTAAAAAAATTGTTGTCTTTGTACCAACAGAGCCACTATACATTTTGCTTTAAATTAGCTGCTCCTAATTCTGAGTTTTTTTGCAGCCCAGAGTATAGATGAGGGTACATAAAATTGTTGGTGGTTTAAAGCCAGGCGAAAATTATGTTGGTAACTTTAAAGGAAGCAATTGTCGTTATATTACAAGTGGAAGAAGCATACAAGCATACGTAATATAAAGTTCGACCTTTTTAAATGAACTTATTTTCAGTATTTTATCGAAATTTTAAAGATGTTTATATTATTATGATTTCTGTTTTTTCCGCAAACAATTTATTTTGACCTTAAATTCACTTTAAATGTTTGCATTATTCCCAAAATGCCACCTGATATTTCCGGTTTACTACCTCCTACTACAAAGTGTGGTTTTCATTTTGCGTTCTCATTCTCACATCAGTAATCGCAACCATCATTTGTTGTACATTAGCCCACGTTGAATTCACATTTGATCGTACGTTATTTTCTACCGATATCCGCTGATTTCTCATGCCCGCATGTATTGAATTATATTACGATGACGTACGAGTACTTACTCGTATTTTGTAGTTCCACAAAAGCAAAAACCTCAAACAACCGCAACCTCTTCGGAATTTTTACGATTTAATTATGCCAAAAACATTAATAAGCAACTTAATGAACCACGCACACCTATTTCTAGACAAATCGTTCCGATTTTCCCTGTGTTAGTACTCGGACTCGTTGTTGTGATACTTTTACACAACACTCTCAATGGAACTAACCGCCCACCTTACGCTCACTTATTTATAGAATCAGTTTATTTTTAAGATCTTCATCGATACAAGAAGGATCGAAATGAACTGTATTGTATGGATAGAACAAACCGACAAAAAAAAAAGACGAGGAAAAACAAATAACAAATGACGCTACGTAACCATTTGCAAATAACACGTCATAATGCGAGTATCCGACGAAGGGGATTTAAAAATAATTTGAAAATAATATCGCATTAATTTCTCATATGACCAAATCAATTTCATAGAAACAATTATTTGCAAATTAGTATGAAAGGTGAATATATTTTTAAAATTATTGAAGAATTTGTGGTTTAT
>JAHXMU010000374.1:277701-302206 GCA_019455685.1 Philornis downsi | reverse complement strand
ATTTAATTTATGGTTTATATGGGAGGTACCACGCCCCATTGTCCAATCCCGCCCATATTTGCAGTAGCACTTAAGATATGTACACCAAACCTACGTACCAAATTTTGTTCATATACCGTAAGCAGGAGCAGAAATAGTTGATTTTTAATTTTTTGCTTGTATGGGAGGTACCACGCCCCATTGTCCAATCCCCCCCATATTTGCAGCAGCACTTAAGATATGTACACCAAACCTACGCTCCAAATTTTGTTCAAATAACGTAAGCAGGAGCAGAAATAATTTATTTTTATTTTTTTGTTTGTATAAGAGGTACCACGCCCCATTGTCTAATCCCGCCCATATTTGCAGTAGCACTTAAGATATGTACACCAAACCGATGTACCAAAGTTGGTTCAAATACCGTAAACAGGAGCAGAAATATTGGATATTTAATTCATGGTTTATATGGGAGGTATCACGCCCCATTGTCCAATCCCGCCCATATTTGCAGTAGCACTTAAGATATGTACACCAAACCGATGTACCAAATTTGGTTCAAATACCGTAAACAGGAGCAGAAATATTGGATATTTAATTTATGGTTTATATGGGAGGTACCACGCCCCATTGTCCAATCCCGCCCATATCTGCAGTAGCACTTAAGATATGTACACCAAACCTACGTACCAAATTTTGTTCAAATACCGTAAGCAGAAGCAGAAATAATTGATTTTAAATTTTTTGTTTGTATGGGAGGTACCACGCTCCTTTGTCCAATTGGACCGAATTGTAAATCTAAACCATCCCGGGCACCACCCAGACGCATATACAAAAATTTATGCAAAGCGGTCCAGCCGTTCTGGAGTTTTAAGCATAGGAACAAACCACGATTCATTTTTATATATATAGATTAGTTTGTGCACTTGATCACTGTGCCATAGATTGTTGCATCGTGATTGTAACATTTCAATAGAACAAAAAAAAATTAATATTCCAATAGTTTGCATTCGTATCTTTCATATTATTTTTTGTCTGTGTTCAGCAAATATTTATTTTTAAGCGATGAATACACGTTTTTTAAACGTCATACCGGAATGTAACAATTTCTCAATGTACACAAGTCAATGTGGACTGAAAAGAACGCCAATAGCAGCAGCGTAAATGCCAACAAAGTTGTCGATTGTCACTGTGTTCGGCAAAAGATAATTGAAAATAAGAAGGCATGAACGCTATCAGATGTTGATTTGACAATGACGTTCACATCGCACCACACCAGCGTATATACAAATAAATATTTGATTTGTAGGCAGATGCCAATAGGGTATGAAATTTTGTATTTTGCTAGTAGTTGGACAAAGTGTCGCAACGTATGCTACGAAAACCTCTTTGGTATACCATAATTTGATCGAATTTTGACATTCTCAATGACCAATGTTGTTTTTTTTTTTTCAATTTGTATTTGACTCCTTTGATGGGTGTTCAAATAACCGATTTTTTTCTGAAAACCGTCCTCGAGTTAATCGAAAAAATACTTTTTTTAAAATGTCAGCTTTTTCAGTTTCTCTCTGTGTACTGAAGTTGAAAGTGCGTATTTTACCATCGTAGCTATATAATGCACGAAAATCACATTTATTGAAATAACTCGCACATTAACCAAACCCTTTTGGAAATAGTAACCAGACTAATCTAAAAACTGTCCCAGGAAGGCAAAAAATAGCCTGCTAAAGTTTAATCTCAACCAAATGGATGATACTCTAACTTATACGTAAATTCACATGTTGACATTTTATTATGTGGTAAACCAGAAATGCGCCCGGTTTTGTTTTGATTGTTACTAGGATAATACAGACAATTTTCGTAATATCAAAACTGACAGCGCGAAAGAGATCAAATGGCAAATAAATTGTATATGAACTCTTCCTTGAAATGTTCTATAAGATTGCAGTCAGAAACCCATTAACACGTCGGACGTTATTTTTTAAAAATTGATTCTCAGGGTCGGACCAATACTTTAAGCATCCAAAATTGAAAAGAGCCTATTTAGCATAATTAGAATGAATCTGTTTTATTCGATAACTTGCTGATATTTTGAAAGTAATTCCCTTATGCGTCTTTCATTGAAATCCTCTTAATTATTGTCAAAAGACTGTGATAACCGATTTTCTCTTGAGGAGAATTTTTCCCCTGCACAATATTTCGCCATAGGCTGGAACAATTCGTAACCACTTGGCGCCCGGTCCGAACTATAAGGTGGATGCATACAGTCTCCCAGCCAAACTCCCGGAGCTTTCGGCTCTCGACATGTGTGGTCTGACGTAGTACAGGTACGATTCAAGAGTTTGGCCGTAGGGCTGTAGCTCATATTAGATGAATCCCTCTCAATCAAACCAAAAACAAAGTAAAACACTCCTGACTGCGTGGCCTGACTTGGACAATGTTTGACCCACTTTTCATCACCATTCACCAACCGCTTCAGAAATGGATAAATTTTGTTGCGATTCAGTAGCAATACGCAAATGGAAATTTGATTTATGAGCTTATATTTACATTACTTTGAGCTTCTTTTTGTACCCAGGCTAATTCAATTGATTCCAAACGAGGTTTTTGTGCACTGTTTGGTATCTGAGCAATCAAAACAGTGTTTACTTGACCGTCAGACTTCACGATTTTTATTATGTTATCGGAATTTACCATAATTAGCTTCCCAGGGCGTCGTGGATTTTTGACCGTAAAGGAATCAACGAATGCAAAACTGTGTGTTACAGTATCAGATCCACAAAGACTACTTACATTTCCATCCGTTTGATTTGCGTTTTCACTTTTATCCAAGAACAACTGTAAAATATGCATATTTTCTCCTTTTTGGGGTCCACCTTTGACTTGCGCTCAAACTACACTGAGCCAAGCAATCACAAAACTGTCTGAGTAGTTTGTTGGCTACGAAATATTAGCCTTCTAACACCATCTAGCGTAATCCGACCGCACTTATAAAACACGAAATACAGATTATTAAAGCCATCTGTCGAAAAAATAATGAATTTTTCTTTACTATACCTTATACAAGGAAAATCAAACATGTGAAAGAAGTAAATACATAAATTGTAAAATCATTCTAATCCATGATATTTTAATATTGGATGCTGTTTCAAACATAGGCAGCCAATTGATAAGATATGCTTGAAAGTAGAACAAAAACTTATTCGGTTTTTACTTGCGATTACTTGTTTATGTAAAAATCAAATATGGGTAGTGGTTGAGTCGCTGATAGTACTACCCTACTAAAACGGACTATTGTTCATTTTGTATTATGAAACCATTTTTAATTTTGAAAAACTGCCTATAAAATGGTTATGAAAGATGGTCCAAAAATCAGAGAAAGGTAATCCATAATTATGGGCGACATTTCATATGAAATTTCTTCCAAATTTGTTTGAATATCTTGTGGCTGATTTTCCAAAAAAAAAGGTATAACTTATTTGTGCGATTTTTTTCCTCTCTAGAAATTCTGAATTTATAGTTATTATCCCATGGAGATCTGTGAATCGACTAGTACGAGGGCGACCTAACAAAGAAGACGCTGAAAAGTTGGAAAAAATATTCTTTATTTTTCAATATAATCTCCTTTTAGCTCGATAGACTTTTTCCAGTGATATTCAATAGCTCCTACACCCTGTTTATAATAAGAACTGTCAAACTCCTTAAAATAGCCATCAACTGCAGAGTACACCTCGTCATTGAGAATCTTTCACCACAGCGCTATTTTTTCATCTTTAGAAATAGAAAATAATCCGAAGAAGCTAAATCAAGCGAATAAAATGAGTAATGAAGCAATCCGAACCTTAATTCATTAATTTTGCCCATAGCAATATTGGATGAGTGAACTAAAGCATTGTTTTGATGAAGCAACTCTTTCTTTTTCACCAAATACGACCTTTTTCCATAATTTCATCACCTAAACGCTGCAATAAATTAACATAATATTCGCCGTTAATGGTTTTTCCTTTCTAAAGATAATCAATGAAAATAATCCCATGAGCATCCCTAAAAACAAACGCCATGACTTTGTCTGCTGATGGAACCGTCCTCGCCTTCTTTTCACTCGATTCTCCCATTCTAGCCCACTGCTTTGACTGTTCCTTTGTCTCAGGTGTGACGCGGTGGACCCATGTCTCATCCATGATTATAAATCGACGTAAAAAATCGCCTTTATTGCGATGAAACATCGCCGAACACTCTACTGATCTTCATCGTCATGACGCTGTTTTTGCTCCATTGAAAGCAAGCGTGGCACTCATCTTGCTCACAACTTTCTCATCTTCAAATCTTCGGCCAATATACGACGAAATGCCTATAATTTCACCAATCTCTCTATGTGATTGCTTTTAGTGTTGAAATTCATTCAAAAACCATCAATTGATGATCAACCAATACAATTTTATGAATTTTCTTAACCGTGTCTGGCGTGGACATCTCATTTGATCGGCCACTACGGTGTTTGTCTTGCCAGCTTGTTCGGTCTCGTTTAAACTCTGCTATCCAATATTTTACAGTCGTAAACTGAGGAGCAGACTTAACGAGAGTAAAATTTGGTTTGGCATTAATACTGGTTGGACTGAGACCTTTCATATGGAAATATTGAATTACATAACGGTGACAAATTTTGTCCATGTTTACAAACTCATTGAGATCGTTTACTTTTGATGGCTCAAATAAAAATACTAAACAACTTGGCACCTTGAAACGTAAAAGATATGTTTTATAAGATTGCCACTTTTCACCAAAATAATTTTTTTTCAAACTGCTGGCACCATCTATGTGTCAGGTCGGTTAGTTTTGGGACTCCCTCGTAGCGCAAGTCCACATTCCATCCCCATAGCTTTTGATAATCATAATATTGTTTGTAATGTGTTGTTTTAACCTCTAAACAGAAATAAATCTTAATAGTTTTATAGATTATAGATAATGGCAACAAATATTCAATATTTATAAAAACATCAACTCTGATTGAAATGGTCAATTGCGTTATAATTCTAAGAAAATTTTTTCCCAACATTTTGATATGAGCACTTATAGTTTGATCTTTCATTACATTATTATTTGTACAATTTCGACATTAATTATCAATTGAGAAAACAATGCAAACTATATTGGATACGCAGAATCACTTAAATTTTAATTCTTTTCTGTCATTCACTTGCAGATTACCATACGTCACCAAACATCGAAAGACGTAGCCGCCAAACGTTCAAATCACCCACAAATATCCTAATGATGATAGACGTCGAATTTTCGACGCAAATGACAGGCAAGCAAAACAGTTGACAAAACAGACCGCATAAAATAAAACAATATTGTTTTTATTAAATGTTAAATCTAAAGAGGAAAATTAAGTAGAAAAAACCATGAGTTTTCAACAATAACAAAACAAACTAAAAAGAAACCGAAGGAAAAAAACAACACAAAAGCATAAACAGTAAAATTCACCTACACATCAAGACACAAATTAAGGAGAGGCACACAATTTTACATGCACACACAACTCTAGCATAAACGACAGAACAATCGCATACTATTGCAGCAGCAGCAAGTGAAAAGTAAAATAGATCATTGCCAAAGAGCAAAAGGTGATCATAACAAAATACAAACGAATTGGGGCGAGAGTATAAACAAATACACAAATCACAACAAATTCAAAGTGGTGCGATTGGAGAACAGCAAGCAGTTCCTATCTTCAGCCACAAGAAGGCAGCAGCTATAGCAGCAGCAGCAGCAGCTTCGGCGTACACAAACGGCACAACAACGGCTGAGAGATGATGTTTACACGCGCCCAAGTGCGCAAACAAAAATCGAATGGTAGCAACTCTAGTAGTCAACGTCCGCGCTCGTCACGCAGGCAACAACAAAAGGAACAACAGCAATACGCTTACGATGTAATTAAACTGGTGAATAGCATGCCACATTCCTCACGCATACTTACACGCTTTCCCTATACAAGCTAACACATTCATATCATATTTAGGGGACAAATTTCCGGTTGTGGTTTAGTGACTGGATGTGGTTTTTAAACAAATTAGTAGTTTTTTTTAATCAGTGATTTGGTGCCTTTTCCTGCACAAGTAAATTACAAAATTACTTCACTTTAACTGCAACTGATGTTTGTTATGTCTTAGAACCTAATGGAGGTTATATCGGAAACATTAAATTTCGATAAATCGGACAATTTTTATGGGAGTTACCAGAAGTTGTGTGACAATGACCTCCATTTTCAGTTACCAAATACATAACGTGTACCAACTACTTGAAAGATATGAAGTCAAGAATGTATGAGTTAAATCAGTAATTTGTATGGGAGTTAGCAGAAGGAGCGTGGTTAATTGGTCAATTTGCAATTTACTACTGCAGTCTGTAGGTTAGAAAGGTTGAAATTAGGAAAAACCAAGAATTCATATGGGAGATGCCAAAGGGGTGTGACAATGCGATCCATTTCCATTGTGAGACTTTACTTTGGTGAACGCTCAACGTGGGACAAATTTCCCGTTGTGGTTTCCACCCAAAGTGATTGGATGTGGTTGTTAAACAAATTAGCAGTTCTTTTTAATCAGTACAAGAATTTTTCCTGTACAAGATTTTTCAATTTATTTCATTTTATGTAATTGATGTGCTCAGCTTGTTATATCTTAGGACCTAATGGAGATTATAGCGGAAACATTAAATTTCGATAAATCGGCCAATTTTTATGGGAGTTACTAGAAGTTATGTGACAATGACCTCCATTTTCATTTACCAAACGCATAACGTGTAACAAATTTAACTGAATTCAGTACTACCACTTGAAAGATGTGGAGCCATGAATGTATGAATTAAATCAGTAATTTGTATGGGAGTTACCAGAAGGGGCGCGGTTAATTGGTCAATTTACAATTTACTACTGCAGTCTGTAGATTAGAAAGGTTGACGTTAGGAGAAACGGAGAATTCATATGGGAGATGCCAAAGAGGTGTGGAAATGATATCATTTCCATTATGAGACTTTACTTTGGCAAACGCCTAATGTGGGCGTGAGTGTGGCAATGCAGTCCACTTTCATTCTCAAAACTAAGTAAGCGAGATGCTTAATTCGTGTTAAACTTGTCTGAATTCAATGCAATTGCTTAGAAAGGTTGTTAAAGATTAAATGGATTATTTCTCTAGGAGGTGCCACAAATTAGATGGTTAGCTGTTGATTTTTATTTATTTATTTTTTTTTTTTTTTTCTTAAATTTTACTAAATATTATAGAACAATGCATTCGAAAAAAGTTGAAGTTGCAGCTGTTTACGAATTTGGAGTTACAGGGAAGCACAGAATTTAGGAAAGTCGCGTAATTTACATAGGAGGCAACAGAAGGGGCGAGTCAATACAGCCCATATAGGGTCGCCGACTACAATCTGGTAAAATATTAGACTACTTTAAGTTTTAAGAAATTTCATAAAGTTAAACGGCAGTAAATAGCTGGTAATCCAGTTTTAAACATTTCTGAACCACATTTGTCGCGAATTTTTTGCTATAAGTCCTCGTATATTTATGAAGATTGATATCTGCACTTATTATATGTACCTTCATCCTTACGTGTACGGTTATATATCATTTAATGTAAAAAAATTTAAGGCATTAATGGAGACGTACCCTATATATTATATCTTAAGATGAAATTAATTTCAGGACTCTCTACAAGAGTTGAACAATGTTCTTTTGACCGAGCAGGCAGCCGATCTATCTTTAATTAATAATACCACAATAACCGAACAAAACTTTCAGCATAACTTCGATTTTAGGGTAATTTGAAACAATATTTACTGTCTTGGTTGGCTTTTGGTATGATAACTGTTGGATTGATTAGTTATTTCAGGGGTATACAGGAGTATAGGTTCAACCAAGTTTTATCTCCCACAATAATATATTTTATAATATGCTATTAGTCAGATATCATCTCTTAACAGATTTAAAAATTGAGCCTTTTCGGTATTAATAGAGATTTAAAGCACCTGAGACCATAAATTCCTGTTAAAATGGTGTTAACTGGTCCTATTGAAACTCCATCATTATCAGGCAAGTCCTCTAGTTGTTAGTAAATGTGTTTGAGACCCAAATTTTTGATTTGTTCGACATGACTTTTATTCGTTGACGTTGTTGGTTTAACTTTGGGCATTTTGCCTTCTTTAAACTATTTGTAACATTTCTAAATATTTCTTTTCACCACTTGCAAATATTTCTAAATACTTCTGCTCAACCAAACTAATTCTACAACATTCAAAACATTTCCGCAGCAAAAATTCCAATTAGTAAACTTTATTCAATTCAACTTTTTTGCTCTATAAAATAGCACATTGTAAAAAATCGTCGAAAATCACACAAAAATCAAGCGCCACTCAAACTCTAATTACATTACAGACGCCAAATTTGGCACAGACATCTGATGCAGTGCCGTTAATTTAGAAAGGGATGTTGCTGGAGTTCGGTGTATTTGCGTAATTTAAATTGAAAACTAATCTTACTTTTTAGACGCAATAGTGTGATGTTAAACTACTTTGATCGGAAACAGGAAGCATTTCAGCACAGCAGACAGTGTTATCCAGACTGCATTCCCATAAGTAGGTTGGTCTTGAAATGACTTGCAGATAAGTCCAAATAAATTGTAAACTCCAGATCAATATTATTAAATGACCTCGTTTGAATTTTTCTCTCTAAGGCGCACACATTTAGGAATTAATTTCTCTTCACTACTTATAATTTCATTTAATACACGTTTAAGAATTAATTTCTCTTCACTACTTATAATTTCATTTAATACGACTTAGTGAAAACAAATGTAAAGTTCGACGGACGGAAAAAGTTCCGCCAGATCGAAAATCATATACCCTTCCCTAAGATCTGCATTCCGCAGGGTCATGAATGGTATACTAACTAATTATTACGTAATTGAATTGATCAAATATGACTTCTTTGCATACGTAGTTTATCGATTTCTCGTTTTCCCAGTGGAAATTCCTACCTTTAACATGTTTAAATAGCAACGCCTGTTGTTATAGTTGTATTAAAAAGTAAACCATTATTTCTGCATGAAATTGAAGACTTTATTTATAACACTTAGAATGATTCCATTCAGATTCAGGGAAATGTGCACCATTTTGTTCAATAACTTGTGGCCATCCTGAAGATAGTTCCATTATGCCTCTCTCATGGAAAAACATTAGCCCCATTGGCATAAAATTAGGACAGTCAATTTTCACAAACTTCTCTTGAAGCAAATTTTTCTTCAACGAAATCATTAGCCATAGATAGGAACAGATGCTAATCACTTGGTGTCAGTTCTGGCTTGTAAGGTGGTTGCATAACAACTTCCCAACGCATCTGCCCGAACTTCTGGCTAATAACTTTCGATATGTGTATCCTGACTTTGTCCTGATGGAACACAATTTATCTCCTTATGGCCATAACTGGCCACTACCGAGAGAAATGCTTCTTTTAAACGATCCAATTGTTGATAGTATAGGTCAGATTTAACAGTAGGGGCCGTAGAGGAGCAGCGTATAGTATAGCAAATCTTTCCTGATCGTAAATCTTAGCTTGGCTACCGTTTGTGCCGACTCATCGCGATGTAACCATAACCGCTTTCAATTGTCGTCATCGTAAATGATTCATTTCGTTGCGATTCAGCGTCAATTCGCAGGTGGAAATTTGATCTATGAATTTTTTTTTTATTAACTCCTGTGGCACTCATAAATCAAGCATCTTTTTGTATTCATCCTTATTCAAATGATTCCAAATGGCATCAAAGCAAACAGAGTCAAGTAATTACAAAACTCTCAGAGAATTCTTTAAGTACGAAGTCTTTTCTTTCTAACGCCACCTAGGATAAACCTTAGTCAATGCGAGATACAGGTTTCTAAAGCCACCTGTAGGAAAAATAATGTATTTCTTTTTATTATACCTTAAGTAAATGTTAAGGAACTATTGAAAAAGATAATTTTCCCCGAAAAGGACTCACTCCTTGTATGGTAACATTTTTTCCAAATGATGAATTTCTAACATCTGAGGTTAACAATGTCAAGAACGATATACCGATTCATCGGCAGACAACTCGGCATATCAAAAACCATCCTCCTTTCGTATTTTTTTTCAATAACTATGTTGATATGTAACAGTACAGTAGCGATATGTACAGTTGATATGTAACTTCTTTACTATACATTCATATATATCAAGTATCACCGTACATTGCTCTTAATTAACTTATAATTTGCAAAATTGTTTAAAAAATTCTACAAAACAGCAATCTTTCCAAATGATGTTTTTCTCCTACTGAACCGATATTACCCAATTTCGATTTCAAAAGCCTATAAATATCTTCCTCAACAACTTCAGCATTCTGGATTAAGCGTTTCAGCCTCTACCACCCTGTTAGGTCACTTAAATTGGCATAGATCTCTACGATAATCAGGAATATCGTATATACTCGTATACTTTATGGTACATCAGTTGTTTCAAACTTCATATACATCCCATCCTATGCCACAGGGTATAAAAATGTCAATGACTTGGCGAATGAACACAGAAAGTATTCTTTTAATACACACCAAAAATTTGGTCCTAACAAATCGTATCCGCCATACTAAACATTACATTCTTCTTACTCATCCTCTTGTCTATTTTGCGTATTTTCCATTTTATTTTGATTATTTTTAAACCAAACAAAAACGCTTACATATACTTTAATCGCTCATATATTCTCTTTGTGTTTTTGTATTCCTACATTTGCATTATTTTTAGAATCGCTACAAGCCATCAAACTATCCGGGAGGTAGTGGAAGTAGCGCTTCTACAGCTGCATTGGGCGGTAGCGGCAACGGCAGCGGCAGCAATAGCAATACAAGTGGTGTTCGCGTAAGAGATCGCGACAGAGACAGAGACAGAGACCGAGATAGGGACTGTAATTCCAATATTGGCGATCGTAGCAGTGGTTACTACAGCGACCTTTACAATAGCAATGCTTCGCTCCTGCATCATCCGCAGCATAGTCGTTATTCAAGTTATGAATTACCCCGCCAACATTCAAAAGAAGACTCGTATTCGCCCCCTCGTCCGTATCCGGAGAGATCAGCGGCTTATGTAGATCGTCGCACGAATCCTCGCAGCATCACAAATCGACGGGGAGCCATTAAACATCAAAAGTATTTGATTATAATTCAAAGGAATTTCAGGACAGTTTTCATCAATTTATGTTGTTTTTTTTTTCATTCATTACAGAACACATGAAATTAACGGTCATCGTTTTGTGGCGAAATTTTTTCGTCAACCTACATTTTGTGCCTTTTGTAATTTGTTCCTGTGGGGTTTTGGTAAACAGGGTTACCAATGTATAAGTAAGTTTTAATGCAGACGAATTTTTCATTTGTTTATTCTTGCATGTTTAGCAGAAAAAATTTTCTATAAATATTTGCGTATACCAAAGTTTTTTTCCATGGGTTATAAACAGTAGCTCTTGCCTAAAGTACATAAATGGAATTTGGCTGTTATCGAAAATGATATCGCATTTTAATTTGGGTAAAAATTAAAAAAAAAAAAAAAATATTTTGCGATTTCTATTAAAATTTGTCAATATACCGGGGAACTGGTTACATTCTTCGAGATCGAACTGTTTGATATGTATAGTTTTCGCATTCTAAATTCCGAATATTTTGGATATAAATGCTATTAAAGGACTTTTTCTTAATATGTTCTGCAAACGATAAGAAATACAACGCGCTATTGTGTTCAATATGTTTACCTAATTTCAGAACAATATATTTCTTAAGTTCGTACCACTGCAATAGATGTTTGTGCCGAATTTCATATCATAAACGTCATTAGCGTTTGAGCTACGCTTGTTTTTGTAGAATTGATTTCAGCGATCTTTAAAATGTACGATTTTGCTGAGCAAAAATGTTGCATACAACTTTCTTAATGAAATGGAGATTGTGCTGCCTCGCAAAACTTCCAGAAGACATACGCCAAACCGATTTTACCGACAATAATTGACTCAATTGACTCAGGAACTAAAGCCAGCTGACCATGGACAGCGAAGGGAGTTTGTTAATTAGGTATTGGGGAGACAACATGAAAATGCTGATTTTGGCAATAAAATCATCTTCAGTGACGGGGCCCATTTCCATCTTGATGGCTGCGTTAATAGGCAGAATTGTCTCATTTGGAGTGAGGAAAATCCTCGAGTGATTCACGAGAAGCAAATGCATCCTCAACGTGTCACTGTGTGGTGTGGATTTTGGGCTGGAGGAATCATTGGACGTTTTTTTTATGAAAATGGGGCATGTCAAGCGCAAACAGTCAATGGTGTTCGGTATCGTGAAATGATAACTAGTTTTTTCGTGCCTAGAATTGAAGAAATGAATGTGGAGGGCACGTGGTTTCAACAAGACGGCGCCACATGTCATACAGCCAGAGAAACAATTCAATTGCTGCATCATTTTGCGTTCTTGTTGGGACACTCTTTAGGATAAGCAGTTCAAAAAAGACCGAGAACGAGTTATCTGGACGTCGAGTCACCCTCTACTGATAAACCAATCCGAGATTTGGAGGTCAAGAAGAATTCAATTAACAATTAGAGGCATTTCTGATTATGTTTGGCATTTCAAACGATTTACTCATTTTTATAGTACAGGGATATCCACCTTTCGGTTTCAAAAGTAATGTTAAATAAAACGCACACAAAGCTATGATTTCGATGAAACTTTTATTTCATTATAATGCTTGAACCTTGCCATTATGTACGAAATAGAATGTCATTTAAATGACTGACTCCGATTTTTGAAACATTAACACGTCTTACAATGCGATGGAATTGATAACAATTTAAGTTACTGCAGTTTACGAGTTAAAACTTACCGGAAAACTGGATTACCGATAATCGATCAGTTTTTGTGGCAAATACCAAAAAGGGTGTATCGATTTAGCTCTTTTACAGCCCCCAGTTATGATCCAAAATGTTAGACTGTGCCAAATTTTAGGAAATTTCATGAAGATTTGTGACAGTTACAGGTAATCGATCAGTTTTTGTGGCAAATACCAGAAGGGATGGATCGATTTAGCTCTTTTACAGCCCCCAGCTATGATCCAAAATGTAAGACTGTTTTAGGAAGTTTCATAAAGATTTTTGATTTTTTCGTGCCTAGCAGTCAGCCAAGCAGCCAGACAAACGGACGGACGGACACTATTTAATCGACTTACGAAATGCATTCGACAGACATTTTGGGTTACATTGGGTAGGGTTACATTTTTTCTGTATGAATATCATTTCATACAGAAAAATTCATCATTTTTTCGGGTGTAGATATAGAAATTTATAACTATTAAATAGTAAGAAATTCTTATAAGTAATTGTTATTTTACATTAAAAAAATTTAAAGTTATTCCATAAGAATCGGACCATTGCAAAAAAAAAAAAAAAAAATTAATATCTCTTTCAAATAATATGCAATCATACAGAATATGAATACTACAAAAAAAAAATTCCGAAAATAACAACTTTGAAAAACAACCAGTAACTATTTAACTTTTACAAGGACGGTCCCAAAACTAGCTGAATTAACAATGCATACACAAAAAAATTGGGAAAAATCCTTTTTATTTTTCAACATAATCTCCTTTTAGTCCGATTCATTTTTTTCAGCGATGTTCAATAGTTTCTATACCCTGTTTCTAGTAAGAACTGTCAAACTCCTTAAAATTGTCATTGACTGCAGACTCCACCTCTTCATTGTTAGCAAAATTTTTACCACCGAATTTCAAGTTTGGAAATAGAAAATTGTTCGAGGGAGCTAAATTTGCCGAATAGGTTGTGATGAAGCAATTCGAACTTATATTTTGTAATCTTGTCCATCGCAATAGCGGATGTGTTAATTGAAGCATTGTCTTGATGAAGCAACACTTTCTTTTTTGCCAAATGCGGCCTTTTTCCATAGTTTCATCACCTAAACCCTGCAATAAGTTAGCATAATATTCGCCGTTAATGGATAAAGATATTCTGGGGATAATCAATAAAAATAATCCCATGCGCATCCCGAAAAACACACGCCATGACCTTGCCTGCAGATGGAACTGTCTGCGCCTTCTTTGGACATAATCCTTCTGTTCCAGTTCATTGATTTAACTTTTCTGTCAGGTGTGAAGTGATGAACCCATTTCTCATCCATTGTTATAAATCGGCTTTATTGCGGTGAAACGTTGCCAAACACCCTACTGAAATATCTTCACGACGCTGTCTTTGCTCTACTGAAAACAAGAGCGGCCCCCGCTTTGCACACAGCTTTCTCATTTTCAAATCATGGGACAATATGCGATGTATGGCACTTTTTCAAATGCCTATCATTTCAGCTGGCTCACGCACCTTCAGCCGACGATCATCTAATACCATTTTGTGGATTTTCTTAACAGTGCCTGGCGTGGACACCTCAATTGGTCGGCCACTGCGGCATTCGTCTTGGCGGCTCTTCCGGCCTCGTTTAAACTCTGCTACCCAATATTTTACAGTCGTAAATGAAGAAACAGACTCTCCCAGAGTAGAATCTAGCTCGGCTGTAATTTCGGATGGACTGAGACCTTCCAAATGAAAATATTGAATTACATAACGGAGACCAGTTTTTTCCATGTTTACAAATTCGCTGAGATCGTTTACTTTTGATGGCTCGAATATAAATATTATACTAAACAAAGTGACTCCTTGAAACTTCAAACATATGTTTTATAGGGTTGTCACTTTTCACTACAATATTTTTTTCTTTTTAAAACTACTGGCACATCTTTGCATCAGGTCGATTAGTTTTGAGACCACCCTCGTATGCACCGAATTCGGAATCTCGTATCGGAAAACTGCTGACCGATGAGAGGAAATCTTTTGTTCTAAAGTACATTTCAATTTACATCTTTACACTTTAGTTAAATCCATGACATTTCATTGACAATCTCAACTTTGAATTTTCTTTACAGCCTGCCAGACCGTTGTTCATAAAAAATGCCATGACAAACTTTTGGGTAAATGTTCCGGCTCGGTGTTTAACTCGGCCAGCACAATTGTATGTCAATAAACAAGTGTATCCTTATAATCAGTTGATTGCTGACGTATTTTTCCTTTCATTTTTCTTTAGTTGCTGCGAGAGCGTTTCAAAATCGATATGCCGCATCGTTTTAAGCCTCACACCTTTATGTCACCGACTTTCTGTGATCATTGTGGTTCAATAATGGGTGGATTTTTCATACAAGGACTGAAATGTGAAGGTAAGTACATTTCCAATGATTTCATCTTACAAAATGAAGAGTGAATTAATTGAAATACACGTTATGATTATAATTAATTGAAACATACATAATTGGTCTGAACTAAAATAATCGATAAGCTTTATAATAAATGATGAAATGTCTTACTAATTGAAAAACCAGAAAGAAATCCTACAGCACTATTCGTTCTTCAGACATTAATCAATCGAAAACATGGAATAGATAGTGAATCAATCATCAAACATAGAAGAATGAAATCCTTCGTTCCTATTTTGCCTTATCAAGTACTGTTTTTATATAGGGATGTCTTTCTTGTATTTTTCGGATGAAGTTTTCTAAGGCTTAGATCAGCGAAGTTCCTATGAGCAACTATATTGGCTTTGGACTTTCTTTTGTATGAAAAGGAGCAGTTCGAAATTGTGCCTTATTTTTTGTAAATAAAAATGGGCTTTAGTAATTTTTTGTCAACTGTCGGCGACCATTATGATTTTAAATATACAGATACCAGAGTCCGGTACGAGTGACTTTTTTGCACACTCGAGTGTTTTTAGCCGCTTTTACTTTCCTTTACTTCACTTTACTTGCTTTTCCAAACTTTTCGTTTTGTACTTTCTTCCGAAAAAGCGTTTAAAGCAGCAAATATCTTTTGACCAAATGTGTTTCATACATTTTTTAATCGATTGGAGGATGTCCGCCTGTTTCGCAGACATGGTAATTGTCGTAAATTTTCATGGAAGCTTGATGTTCTATCAAATCGAAGTCGAGGATTGTAAATGAGTTCTACAAGCCCCTTCTGGTATCTCTAATATAAATTGATAAATTTCCAAAAATTCAATTTCTCCTTGAAACCCTTAATTTATAGACTGGAGCAAACCAAACTTTTGTCCAATGCATTATTTTGATATAATGTTTTGAAAATGTTAAGCAAATAGATCGACTAATCATGACCCTTCTGGTACCTTACATACATATGGCCGATTGAATAATTTATTCTTAAGTTTATATCTTTAATTCGGCTGCATCAAAGACAGTCAAAGTTTGTTATGGCAGGTTTTGACAACAAATAATGAGCTATCTTCCTATACTTTCCATACAAACTTGAGGAATATCCGAAATTCGATCTTTGTTCTGTAAATGCTAACTAGTAGACTACAGAAGCCTAGATTTGTGTCCATTGAGTTAATCTATAAAGCTTGACAAAGCATAAGAAAAATCGACTAAGTAAAAACGATGCTTCTGGTACATCTCAAATAAATGACCGAATTAATTCTTATATTCTTAGCTTCACATTTGTCACGCCAAACTATGAATTCACTCAACTTTGGCATACATCATTCACCCGGTGAATCAAATTCTAAAAATGAAAGTAATGTCTCTCATACAAATTAAACGATTTATCGAAATTTCATTTTACTCTGTAATCCCTAATTCGAATTCTGCAATCACTTAAATTTTTGTCACTGAATTGCATTGTTATGACTGGGAGAAAAGACTGGATAGACACGGAATCTATTGTAATGTCCACAAATATTACCGAATTTGAGCCATTTTCCCCCTAGATTAACATCTTTCGTTTAAGTATACTAAATGCAACGTAAATCAGTACACTTTCGGTGTTTTGTAAACTTAGTTCCGCGAATAGAAATGGAATACATTGCCATGTCCTTAGAGTATGACACACATGCCAATTAAGCAGAAATCAGTGACATATTTCTAAGTGGAAACTTCAGAAAATTACTTTTATTAATTTATTAATTCTCTAAATTATTAATTCTGAATATTATTTTTCAAATATAGTAGAGATTTATTACGGCTTTTCTGGCATCCATCACACTTTTGCACCAACGCAAAAAAATATTGTGTGAGTTCACACAACTGAAATTTCTGTACTGGTTTTAACATCTCCTTATTAAATAGAGTGTAGAGAAAAACCTGGTAGAAATAGAGTCGTTCGTTCACTGTAGAAAAATTTTGTTGAAATAAAATGGCATCGCGAAAATAGAGAAATGTGAAAAAACTAGAAAAACGACTATTTTTCGGAAACGCAGAGTTCAATCATTAAAACTGCTGTGAAAATGTATTCCATAATCCGCCAAAAAACTCATGTTTATCAATTTATAACTCGAAAACGAAGCCTCACTTATGAACCCCAAAAATTAACATATATTCGCCTTTGGAAGCTTCATGTCATGTCAGATTTTTATCAGTAAAACTTTTAAGATTATTCGACTGTCCCCATTGCAGAAATTCTCTTAGGAAAGCATTGGACATTCGATAGTAATGTTACTTAAAGCAGGGCTCTATATACATTTTGTTTTGTAGTGCTTTTTTTAATTACAAAACATATGGAAACGATCATGTGTAAATTTTATTGCGAGTCGAGTAAATATAAGGTGAAGTGGAAGGAAATGCAATATTTTTTCATGACATTAAAGGCTTAAGTTAAAATGATGGAATTGAGATGAATCGTGCCCCGTTCTGTTCAATAACATATTGCCATTTTGGAAATAACGTCATTGTGGCTCTCTCATGGAAACCCTCGTCCAATTTTCACAGGCTTCTCTTGAGGCGAATTTTTCAACAGCAAAATCATTCGCCACAGACAGGAACATGTGGCGATCAATTGCTGCCAGTCTCGAATTTTCAAGTGGATGCTTAATAACCTAATCAAGCTCTCGCAATTTCTGGTAAGTCACTATCAATGTGCGTGGCCTAACATTGTAATTGTTGCAAGCACATGACCGATTTTAGAGTTTGGAGCAGCTCAACTCATAAGGGAGCAGCTCGTAGTACAAGATTCCCTGCCAATCCCACCAAACACACAGCAAAACTCTGTGAGTGTCAATCCTAACTTAGCCACCGCTTTACGCTGGCTCATCGTTTTTTAACCACGATCGTTTTCACTTAACCTTGTCATAAGTGGTGATGACTTTTTTTTTGACAGCCGCCACCCTCCACTTCAGAAATGGATCGATTTTGTTCCGATTCTGTAGCGATTTGCGGCCAAAAATTCGGTCCATAATATTTTTTGTTTTGTTTTGCATTTCATCGTACGACAGTCGAACTTGATGATATTCGTGATATTACCGACAATTGGTTTTCCAGAGCATGGTGCATCTTTAAATTCAAAATTTCCATAACAGAATCAACGAGACCAAAACTGCGTATAAATGGTTGTTTCAGAATCTGAATCATAAACACTATTCCTATTTTCAACCGTCTGGCTCAGAGGAAAATTGTAAAATATAACGTGTTTCTCTCTTTGCTGATGTCTATTTTTGACTCGCGCTCAAATAGTACTGAGCAAAATAATCACAAAACTGTTTGGCTAATTTTTTGAGTATGAAACCTTATTATTCGAACGCCTTCGAACGTAACCTGATTGCATTTACATAACGGGAGATATAGCTTAGTAAGGCCATCTATTGGAAAAATAATGCATTTATTTTTACTACACATAACATTAGTTTTAAATAGCATCAAATGATCCAAAAAATTAAAAAGAAATTATATAACTTGCTATCCCCATACAATTTCTAAATATGTAGGTACTGTAGATACTATAGGTATAACACCGATTATAATTGCCTGTGCAATGAATATTAAAAACAATGATTTGTTCATCTCTAATTTGATTTATTTAACAACAAATAATTAATAACTTTAAGCTCATTTAGTATATATCACTCGACATACAGCATTTGATGAGAAAAGGAGGTGCGTTTTCCACACCTTTCCGATATTTCACACACAAATTTATTGTCCCATCTTCTTATTTTGTGAATCATTAAGTACTTTGTGGCAATCTATAGGGTGGCGCATAAGTAACGTTAACGGCGACTATATTGAATGCGTTCTTGTGCATCATTTGGTTTTAACACGTGAACCAATTGCATCTTATGTGGGAAAAGATGTAACTATGTAAACTTCTTTGCATAGACCGCCTAGACATTTCTAACTGCTGAGAACGTCGCCTGGTGGAAGTTTCGGGGTTTTCCTCAATACTTGCTTGCACTCGAATTGCACGAATTGCACGAGGCTTCCAGCACGCGGAAGATCACAGACAGCTCTTTGTTACCCAAAACGCTGAACCAATCGGTAAAGTTTTGGAGCGCTAGGAGCATTTCAAACATGAAAAAATTTCGATATGATCTGCATAATCAAATGCTGACTTTCAAAGTAAAATTAAACAATGTTGGTTCTTTGTTCTGTGCTGAGCCTTTCCATCATAAATTTTCCAAGTATTGTTCAGTTAATTCTGTAGAGAGACGAAAAAAAGACTTAAACAAAAAATGTATTCACTGACCAAATCTTAATAAGGAACGTTATCCTATAGTATCCTAAATGCTGTTCGCTGACTGAAACTGGACAAAAGTAAATTGTAAATATAAAATATTTCAGATTGTTCTTTAATACACTATTTATAAAAAAAATCGGGAATGGACTACGGAGTGATGGGTATTTATAAAGTAGTTCAAGGGACTGAAATGTCTGTATTGGTTTTTCCATTAATTTGCAAAAAAAAAAAGCAAAAAGTTGCCAACGTAAGAGGATGTATTTACAGTTGTCTATCTGCCAGTTGAGAGGCATTATTTGAACAGGGTTTAAGTTAGTTCGGTCTTTAGTAAACAATTGATTTTTGTTAAATGTGCCTTAAGTTATTTCTGGGTATCCTCGCTATGTAATGAAGAAGAGGACATGTTGTGACCACATTGAAAATTTGTGACACCTGACGCCGGTCAACGCATTGCAAGCACAAATAGTCAAGACATCCACCAAACAGCGCCATCTGTTAACTATTCCGCGCAAAGTGTACCTTTCGTTTATTTAACCCATTCGGAGCTGCAACTGTTTTTTCAATTAGATAAGTAAAAGCATTAAAATTTTTGGGCGAACCAAGCTTTTTAAATATACACTTCCGTATTGACATACTACATTAGTGGACGATGTTTGGAAAAATTTTCAACTTTTTAATGCGGATGTTTTTGCCAAAGAGCCGAATATTTTTCATTTAAAATTACGTTATTTCCACTCAACGTTTTGTTACTGTTGAAACATTAAATTAATTCACTATTTGCATTTTACTTAACCACTTTACACTATTTGAATTTTTCCATTTTTCTATGATTTGCTCATCAATAATTGCCGCATAGTTCCGAAAAAATATTTTTAAAACTTCTCACCAAAAAATATGCATCCAAGGAAGCAAACATTCATCACATTTTATGATGGGGAGGTATTGAAAAATTGCGTAATTATTAATGAAATTCACATAGGGTTGTCATAGGAGACAGGCACTATTTTATAATGCATCTTCACCATGTATTCACGAATGATGTAGGGTTGACGAAAACTCAAATTCTTGGTAGCTGGTTCTTCATTATTTAAAAGAGTCGCTTTTTGTTTCATAAAATATTTTTTCAGAATATGTCGTCAGAAAAAAAGCTCCATTGAAAAGTATTTCCCCAATATAAATAATTCCACTAAAATTAGTAAAGAAAACGCATATTCTTAAGCTCTGGTTTTAATACAAAATATGCCCACAAATTCTGATGGATTTCAAACTTTCCATAAAAATCGAAACTTATACTGTACCTTTACCATTAATTGCAGTCCACAATATTGGGAAAGGACATTAGCGACTTAGATTCTTGTGACGAGGAGTGACAAACTTAATATACCCGTCATCATATTATGTACGAATAAAGAATGAGGAGAAAACTTTAAATGAAGCTTTTTTGTATTGGTTATCCAAAATTAAGTCTTGGGATCATATTATGCCCCCTATGGAATAGATTTGGAAGTATTCCATTCTAACATGTTTTGCTTTAATTATAGGAATTATAAATGAGAATCGAACCAATGTTTTTAAGTACTTCATTACTGTTGTTTTGGAGCTGGTTTCAAAGTGCTTCGATGGAAACAGTAAACATACACATATTGGATCTTTAGAAGTGGTAAAACTGTGATTCTTTTTGAATAACTTCTACTTCTTTTTGCTGGGTTGTTTTAAAACATTTACTGCACCTACTACTCAGCAAAAAAGTGCATCCAAAGAAGCAAATATTTATCTAAACTTGTGATGAGGAAGTGGTGCAAATTACGTAATCACCAATGAAATTAATATAGGGTGACTTTTTAATCGTAGTTTTTTTAAAAATCGAATAAAACACTAAAATTTGCGTCATCTATTACAATTTTTTATTGGAATCGATAAATTGGGGTTTGCCATTTAATTTTTAAGGATAATATCACGTAAATGTTGTCCGCGGCTCCGTCTCAAAATGTCATTCGGAAGGTCCAAATTTTCGTCACTTTTTCGAACATTTCGGCCGGTATTCCACGAATAACGCGTGTTATATTATCCTGTAAAGCTTCAATTGTGTTCGGCTTGTCCACATAGACTAACGACTTGACATAACCTTACAAGAAATAATCAAGAGGCGTTAAATTGCAAGATGTTGGGGGCCAACTCACAGGGCCAAATCGAGAGATAAGCTGCTCACCAAAACAACGGATTTTCATTGAGCTTATGTAAGGTCCATTTACCAAAAATTGGACGTTGTGGTAGGTCACTCGGTTTCAATTCTTGCGTGAGTTGAATTTTATAGGCTTTCAAACCCAAATCGACGTGTAAAATTGGCCTTGTGATTGAGTAACACATGCCCAATCGCTGAGAACGGCGACGAATTTAAATTTCACGATCGTCATTAACACTGGTCGCTACGGCTGCAATATTTTCTTCGGTACGCACTCTACGCATGCGAGTCGATGGTTTTATGTCCAACAAAGTAAATTTGCTGCGAAATTTGGAGATAAGAGCACGAATTGTTGATTTAGCAGGTCGATTATGACGACCATATTTGTCACAGAGCACGAGTTTTGATAATAAATTTCAACGATTTGCAATCGTTGCTTGTTTATTAGTCTTTCCATGATGAAATGGCAGAGTATACTGTACACTTTTCACTTTGGCAGCTGACGTTTCGACATCATTACCAACCAGTGTTGCCAACCTGGACACTTAAATCTTAAAAAATCACCCTGTATATGGTTGTCAAAGGGGGGAAGCACTATTTTACGTGTAGTACACAGTCTTTGATCACAAATTTGTGTTATTCAAGAAAATTGCTTTTTATAGTGTTATATTTATTGTATTTTTCGTTTGTATTCAAAGACGGTTTATTGAAAAAACTGCTCGCTGGTCCAGAATATTTGGTACTTTCTATAAAAAAACCCCCAAAAACAGGCACTGAATTAGAAGGGCGCGTAATATTTTGTACTGCCGAATCTTAAATACCCTCTACCATGGACTACAATACACAGTACTAAGGACTGATATTCTTAGCGACAAAGAAACGTAAACGATTTATTTTATCTCTGAATATTTGTAATTTTCAATTTTTACAAATAGAATGACTAACTTAGCCTGTCGGTCATACAAAAAAGGGTTAATAAACGTTTTTCCAAATACTTTAAACCAAGCGCTTTGGAGCATAAATGAAAAAAAAACCAATGTTTTAAGTACTTCACTACGGTGGTTTTGGAAGTGGTCCAAAACTGTTTCGCTGGAAGTGATATATATGCGTGGATAGCACTTTTAGATAGCATTTAGGTGAAAATGAAATTCTTTTTGAATGGCTTTAAATTTTTTTTGCTGGATTTCAAATCAAAAGTTTAACGAATTATACAACTAATATACAACTAATACAACTAATATATAATTAATAGAAAACGTTAGTTAATTCAATTTTGCGTGGGTCCGAAAATTAAAATTAATATTATAGATACAAATTAGACAATGTCGTTAGTGGTTTGTTAAAACATAGAGCAGCTAGACGAGTAAAATAAATCATTCATAACAATCCGATTGACAAAGCATAACTATAGTGATCAGCTATTGCGAGGCTGACGTCCATGACGCTATATATATAAGCAAAAATTTTGCTTTGAGTATTCTTTGTTTATCACGCTGATGATAGGGAAATAAATTGGTACGAAAAAATCAATTTGCAGAAACAAACATATCGATAAATACTAATAATACATATATCTTGCGACAGATATAGACAGAAAAGCTCCACATATTTCAAAAAGAAGAATTGTGGAAAAGTACTACGGAAAACAAAAATTCAGAAAACAAATCAGCAAGAAATTTTACCTTGAAACGAAAGATATGGACAAAGGCAAAGTTAGGAGGACCGGAACTTATGTACCCAGCATCAAGGATTGCGATTCACAGTGCTGTGAACGATACACCGGCTCATTACAAAATGCATAATATATCGACACAGCTCATTTTTCCAATGAAATATTGGCAAAATCACAGCCCCTGAAAAAATTATGGTGCACAATACGCTCTAAAACAGAAAAATAGTGATATAATTTGGTGGCGAGGCCTATACGGCATAGGGGAGACAAAAAGTGCCATATGTGTCCAATTCTTTTGCCTCTAAGTGGGTGCTCAATCAAAAGTTCTTCTCTAGACGAATCCGAATGTGTAATTATAAGCTCCCTATCAGTCCCCGAGAACTCTTATGCCCATTTCCTTGTATCATTTAGGGGTTATTAAGACCAACAAAAATAAAATAATTCAAAATTAATTCTTAACTATCAATTAATAAATTGATCAATTAATTAATCGTACTCAAATTAATGTTATTTTGAAAATCATTCCAACTATGCGAACAGACAAATATAAGAGAAACTCAATATACAAAAAAAGAGAGTAGAATTGTTTTTTTTTAATTTATGAAAACAATGTAATCAGAAGGATTTAAAAAAAAATATTTTTTTAAAGTTTTATAAAAATTATTTGTTAACATTCAGCGGCTGAAATGTACATAAAAAGAAATCAGGAAAAATTGGATTCTTTTTAAAGTTTTTGGAGAAATTTGGGGAAATAATTATTTGTTATTGCATGCATAACCTCACAAAAAACTCGTAATATATAAAAAGAGAATTTAGAGAATTATCTTTTAAGTTTATGAAACAATTAAATTCAAAAAGATTTAAAAAAAAAATTTTTTTACATTTTTGAAAAAAAGTGAAGAAGAAACAAGCAAAAACTGGATTCTTCTTAAAGTTTTTGGAGAAATTTGGAAAAATAATTATTAATTATTGTATGCGTAATCTAAAAAAAAACGTAATATATAAAAGGCGACTTTAGGAATTTTTTTAATTTATGAAAAAATTAAATTTAGGAGGGTTTAAAAACAA
>JAHXMU010000374.1:190527-243702 GCA_019455685.1 Philornis downsi | reverse complement strand
AGTGAGTCTAATGTGTCTAACGGACACTTTGAGTAGTCAAACAATCGGCAAGTCTGGCAAATGCTTCTCAAACTGTGACATTCAAAATCATCGTTAAACTGTAGGCCCTGTTGAGTGAGTTTAGAAATAGAATGCGTATAAGCTCATTGAATCTAAAAAGCTCTTTCATATCTTTTTCATGAGATGCAAGAGAATTTGTTTTTTTTTAACTCATATATCTTTACAAATGTTCAGCTCTAATTTCACTATCTATCAATTTTCACTGGAAAAAAGGATAAATCCAAAGAGATTCTGTCACGCCCACTTGCTTTCTTGCTTTGAATTGTACATTGTGAGGGACAGTGGGTGCTGAATGCGGTCGAAATCGGTACAGTTACGGCAAAGAACAAACTCAACTCATGTGTCCCAAAATAAGCTGCATTAGTGGTGGTCTGTGGGCTTGATTATTTAATAATATTTAAAATGAGGATTTCATTGGGCCATATATTGTGTATAAGAAAAGGCGTTTTTGATGCACCTATTTATCTGGCCATGATTCCTACATCGGCCTCTGCACTACGGACACATAATGTCGAAAGTCACAGAAGTTGACCCAGCAGGGAAAAACTTGCCCCCTTGTTTCTGATAGGACCTGATTGCTGGCTTCAAAAAATATTGAAAAAAAAATCATTGGAAAAGCGTGCAAATTCAATTATATCATGTCCAGGGTTATAAATTTTCCGGTTTCAAAAGTGATGCTAAATAAACACACACATATAGGTATGATTTCGTTGAAACTTTTATTTCATTATTAATGCTTGGATATTACCATTATGTACGAAATACAATGTCATTTAAATGACCGCCTCTGGGTTGGTATCAGCGGTAGATCACTGTGAAGTAGTTTTCGACAACTTTTTTTCCAATTCGGGCGGTATCTCTGCAATAACTTGACGAATGTTGGTTTTCAATTTCTCCAACATTTGGGAATTATCCGCGTAAACACGGACTTTGACATAGCCCCACAAAACAAGCCTAACGGTTTCAAATCGTATGATCTTGGTGGACAACTGACGTCGTCAAAACGTGAAATTACGCTTTTTTAAAACTTCTAATGCAATAAAATCAAAATCGGTCGTGTTGTGTGTCTTGTGACATCGTCTTGTTGAAACCACATATCGTCCAGTTCATAATCTTCTATTGCAGGCCAAAAAAAGTTGATTGTCATACGATCATAGCGCTTTAAATTGAAATTCCGATTATGCACCATACTTTCACTAACAGAAGCGATATTTTTGGCAATGGGTACATTGAGATGACGCACAGGCCTGACCACATCTGTAACGCTTTCAATCTCTTCAAATTTCTTTATAAACTTATATAATCATAGCTTTATAATTCTCATAATCACCATTTTTGTAGTAAGTTTTAAACGTTCCATATTTGTAACTGACAAACCTTTCACTAAATAAATAACACTTCAGATGGCAGGTATTTAACAGCTAACAGCCTTGCCAGACAGGAGGTTTTGATTATCTAAATGAACTACTCTGTATAAGAAGAGATCTTTTTGGACAAACCCCTCTTTTCTACTGCAGTGATGTAACTTTCTCAAGATTATTATCCATAAGCGTTAAAAATGGGAGAAATTTTTCTATTTACATTTGAAAAATTGGCATTTTTCAAGAATTTTCTATGACTACATTTTCCATATATCTACCTATATATCTTCGCCACTTATGTATACATTGAGATAAACGTTCGGGAGTACCTGGAAAAATATGTAAGTCATTCCAAAGAATAGTGTTTTCGTAGCTTCCACAAATGCTGTATGAGCATATTTTTCTTTTTTGGGAGCCTCTTTTTAATTACACCAAAGGGACCAATAAAGTAAAAGCATTATGACCGACAGTCGTTGTAAGAATATGAAGCATTTTTAGTATTTGTTTTTTGTCTCCGATGCAGAAACTTAAAATTTTTTAACATGTGTTTAAAGCTATTGTTGTTATGTGGATTCCAATTAAAAGAAGAAAATTGTCATGAAAATGATCTAAAAAACTTTGATAGTTATAGAGGATCTGGTTAAAGGGAAATGGACCAACAGCGCCCCTATTGTGGCAGGCTCATGTTCACCGATGATTATCCATTTTTTCAACACATCTAGACCACGATCAGTGAATTTTTTTTAATTTTCCTGGATGGATTTTGGATTTATTTGGCAAACAAAGAATGCCGACGCATCACCCTCAACATTATTTGTAATTAAATAAATTCATTTGCAAATTTTTAGTCATGTTAGAGCACTTAATTGGCCAACTTTTATATCATATATGTAATCTCCAAAACGACACAAATTTCCGTTGTAAGCAAGCCCTTTGATCTGAATATTTCGACCACAAGTTAATTTGACCTTCTTCACAGTTGCGTAGACACAAAACTGTGCCATCAGTCCTCAAAAGTTGAGTAGGTGTTGCCATAAATCATAATAACTAGGATGCCTAAATATATCAAATTGTTACATCAGTTCAATATTGACAGCACTAGTTCCAGGCAGCCAGCACACGCAAATGCACCAAATATAACAACATATCAGGCACTCAAAGAAAAAACTTTTCGAACACTTAAATTATGATACCTGCATTGTTCTTTTCATTAACATACAACAGAACGGAAATATTTCAAAGACCTTTCAAAGCGAAATTTCAAAACTAAATTTATTAAAAAAAATGCAAAATAGTGAAATACAATAGAAGGAAAGGAAGAGGGAACATTTTTAATAAGAAGTAAAAATTTTAAGCACGGAAAGAGAGACAGTAATTAACAATCAAACAAATTTCATAATTCATCGAGGTTAATAACTTAATCATACACGCAATCGCATTCAAGCTTTAGTAATATAAAGAATAAAATAAAGTGAAATAAAAATCAATATACGAGTATTACAAATTTTACATGCAAATCAAAGCAATTCTACAGAAAGTCCCTAAATAACGACAGCGGAAAAAATCGTGAACACCACGCCGTCGTGAATCGTTGGATATACCGGGTCAAACCAAACAAACCAAGAAACTACTAACACGCGTCCATTCGTCGTCCATTGGCTTGGGTTGACAAACGTCGTCATTCCATTGCCCGCTTTTCGGTGCCCGCAAACAGATTTCTTCAAATGAATGTTCAACATCACTAAAAATAAATAGCAAGTGCGAGTAAATAGCAAAAGAATTTTCAAAATTTTTTATTTATAGTGTGTGTGCTTGCCTATCACCACAGCGAACACAACAAAATTCAAGACACCGAAACGAAAAGCGTTGTCACGGCATACAACGGTTTTGTAAGTGTAAAGAATGTTGAGACCACGGTAGAAAGACAACAACAAAAACACACACAACGACAATTGTTTAAAAATAAATTATGAAACAAAGTGCATAAGAAAACAACCAATGTAAAAGCAAAATTAATTGTAATTTATTGGAAAATAAACAGAATATTCTAATTAAAAAGTAATAAACTTATAAAACGGTGATTTAATAGAAAACCGCTTAAAAATGCCGTTATATACCGACTCCAACTACTACTACAGTGGCGGCAGTAGCCAATTATTTTCGCCCTATTATCCGGGTTCTTCGAGCCTTGGCTCTACCAGCTCCGCCTATAGTCCCTATACCTCAACCTACAATCGTGCCATCAGCGGTTCTTATGTGGTGCCCGTTACGACTTCACGATCGGCCGCATATGGCCTGACGTCGTCATCCCGCTACCAACCCAAATTGTCAACTATCACGGAGTCTTCGCCTCTCATGGGGGTGTCGCGTCACTCTACGCTTATGCCTTTGACCCGTATTAATTCTCCAAAATACACCAGTTATACCAGCAGCACTCCTATCCATACACCCAAATATGTTCCTCCGAAGCCGATACTCATCAATACCGCTGACATCGATGTCTCTGCCAATCGTTATCGTCGCCGAAAGGAAGAGGTTTTGAGGCAGGCCCAGCGAGAACATGAAACGCACTTAAATAATATTGCCGAAAGGCGAAAAGAAACTCAAACAGACGTGAAGGAAAAGCAAGATCCCATAACAACGAATGAGCCGGAGATCGACACGAGAATGCAAAGAAATCTACTGCAACAAGAAGTCGCAGAAGAAGAGCCCTCTCATCGAAATCGGTCAACCATTAAACGAAATCGAGCCGTCGTTAGGCTATCGACAATACGCTCTCGCAGCAAAAATCGCAATATAGCAAAAGAAGGAGATCTTTACGTGCCTGAGCCCGAAGAAAAGAAATTCAAAGAGCCTTCTTCGGAGGAAGATCAAACCGCATCAGAAATTGACCCAGCGGAGAGTAAAGATATGCTATTGCCCAAGGAGACCCTACAAGAGGTTATATTTGAATTGGATCCCAAACATCACACAGTCCGAAGACTGAGTATACCCCAGTGCCCCACATTTCATGACATATGCGAGGATATATCTTCGGACAAAATCGATGACGACCTCAATGCCGGCGAATTGAGAAGGCGCCAATCCATTATCTACAGCCAGGAACAAGAACTGCTTAACCAATTGCAAAAGTCACCCTCTGGCTCATTTCAAGTGATTAATTTAGAAAGGCGAGATAGTCATGATAGCACCGATGGCCAAACGCCCAAGAGGCGTTCCAAAAGGGTGTCAAAGAAAGGCAGTCGAGTACGCCATAAAATCACTGCCATAGTGGAAGTTGAAAACGCTCAACAAGACGGTGCCATTGGGGTAGATTCTGGAAAATCCTCTGTACCGAAATTCACCGTGAATGTGGATTCGGTGGAGGAACATCACGCGATTCACAAGGTCTTTAAATTGCCAAAAAAGAAGAATGTTAAAAAGGTAACGAATGCCAAGGATCAGCCTTTGCCGGATGGATTTATGGCGGCTATAGCCAGACCTCAACCATCACCGGAAAAGAAGACGGTAAAGAAAAAGGAAACCTTTAAGACAACAGCGGACATTTTCACATTCGACGAAACGGCTATGGAAAAAGCCAAAAAAGAGGAGGAAGTAGTTACAATGCATGATTCGCAAATAACAGCGAGTGAGGCAGGGAAATCCAAAGAAACAATTGAAACTCTTACTGAAACGTTGACTAAACCAGAAGAAAGTAAATATTCTATGCCTAACGACGAATGCGAAAAACTGGAAAGCACAGAATTAAAAACTCCCAATAAAATGAATAAATCCCTTAAGGAAGAATCCAAAACTCCCATTAAAATTAAGGATTCCTCCAAAGAAGAATCCAACACTATCAACAAATCTACAGAGATCTTCAGTAAGGCGGCTGAAACTCCCAGTATCTCTAAATTTGAAAAACCGTTGGAAGAAAAATTCTCCTCCAAGAACGAAGAACAACTAATTTCCACAAAACCACTAAAATCTATAGAAACTAAGGAATCAACACCTGAAGAGGTAAAGTTATCCGCTAAGATGGAGCCAAATTCATCAAAATCTTCGATACCATTGGAAATGACCAGCTCTATAACGGTTGAGCTGAAGACTCAAAAGACTCCATCAGTAGCTAATGAGGAAACATCAACAAAACCTATAGAGGAAGGCAAAAAGTCCGCGCTAAAATTACTCAAAACTTCACAATCCTTAGAATCCAGTTTCGAGACTAAAACAAACAAATCTCTGGAAAAAACTAACTCTTTGAACTTAGAATTGAAGAATTCTTCCTTAGCTAACAAAGACGTCATAAAAGAGAGTACCCCAACAAAGGCAACACCTAAAGAAGACGACAAGAAGGCCACAATGCCGACATTGAAAACTTCACAGTCCTTGGACAGTACCACAAAATCCAACGCATCGAAGATTTTAGAGAAATCTAATTCCATAAATGTAGAACTAAAATCCCCCACTACCAATAAGCTCGTGCAATCTCCCCCAACATCAACAAACAAATTGGCTCAATCATCCACTAAGGAATCTATACCAGAGGAATTAAAGGTAGCTACTCCCAAACCTATTCGGAAAGCCATTAAGAAATCCGAAAGTGGTGAAGATTTTTGGGCTCAAATTGGCACACGCGAAACTTTATATATGAACAAACGCAAACAGGAGTTGGTTGAAAGTCAATGGCAGAAACGTGAAAATCTATTGGAGGCCACGTCCACCGCAGAAGTTAAAAATTTGGATGAAATCAAAGCCAGCGTAAGCCAACAAAAGGAAGAGGCTCTGAAGAAAGCTCAGGATGACGAACAAAGCTCTCATACAGCCACCTTAGGGCGTTCCAATTCCAATGAGTCCGCTTTGAAAAAGGACGGAGGAGAGCCTAAAAAGAAAGAGGAATATAAAACTGAAATCAGCAACAAAATCAAAGAGGACATAACAAAGTCCCCCTTAAGCAAACCCAAAGAGGAATCTAAAGTTAAAACAGAGGAGAAAAATAAAAATGACAACAAGGAAACTGATAGTAAGCAAAAAGAGCCAGAGAAAAAGCCAGCTGTTGTCAAAGTTAAAGATATTTTCAAAACTCACGACAAATTGGATAAAAATCTCTCACCCTTTCAGCAAAAGGTAACTTCACCGATAAACAAATCACCAGCAGATAACGCTACCATTAAACTATCTGACTTGGAGTCCAAGGAAATGAAATTCGTCGATAAATTGGAAAATTTGCAACCAAAAATATCCACGCCGCTAACTGAGACAAATGCAAAGACTTGTAGTGCCAGTGTGACAACGACCACTACTACGACGACGACAAAAATAGCCGGGCAAGTGGCCAAGTCACCTGAACGGCAGGAGCAAGAAGAGCCAAAAGCAAAACAAACAACACAAGCCAAAAGCAACAGCAACAACAAAAATGAATTAGACATTAATAAAGCATCAGCAACAGCAACGAAAACAAATGACCAGCCACCAGCGTTGTTGGCAAAACCACTTACTTCGGCCAAAGACAACAACAATAACACTAACAGCAACGCCAGAATAACCGCAAACGCAGCCGAGGCAGCGGCCACAAAACAACCGGAAACGAAGGCAACATCCGTGGCGGAAATAAAACTCACCTCACTAGCAGCGAACGATGCCAGCAGCAGTAAAACGAAAACTTCGGACGCCGAAGTAAAGACAACGAAAAAATTGCAAGCGGAGGTAAAGAAGACTACAACACCCACCAAAACAAAGACCCAAACGCCACCAAAGACAAAGGCGAAGATATCACCGTCAGCCTCATCGCCTGTTATCAACGCCGATCAATTCGTACCAAAGGCTCCGGCAAAATCAAATATTTCGCCGGACAAACAATCCAAATTGACGACGTCATCACCGCCCAGTAAAACAACAGCACAAAGTGCACCGACCAAAAAGACGCCAGATGCTAAAAAGAAAACTACAAATGCGACCTCCACAAACGTCAACAACATCACCACTACAACCACGAAGTCGACGGCGTCAACAGAGTCTTCACCTATCAGCGCCTTCATGCCAGCACCGGCGGCGGCATCGGCTACAACCACAACTGGTGAAATTTGCAATATAACGAATGGCAAAAGTGGCGGACGCCTCACCGCTAACGTTGCCGATGACAGCGTTGACGCTACGATCGTCAACAACTCGGACAGCACACGCGGCGGCAATTTATCAAAGTTCGCAACAGTATCGAATTTGGCACAGTGTTTACAAGACGTTGACGCAGATCTAGACGATTATATACCATCGTCCGCGGAAATTAGCGAAGACGAAAATTATACAGACGACAGTGATTTCGATTATTCCAGTATAAGCGGTTGGGAAAAATTCACACCCAGCATGAAAAAGAAAATTAAGCAACGTCGCCGCAAGGAAAAACAAGCCGAGCAGGCACGTTTCGATCCCCAAAAGAAAGTTAAAATTGATACGACACGCAAATTATACGTGAAAGAAGAAGCCCCGCGTTATCCTCTAGTCGCCACACCGCGTCCCCTCTGGAAACGGGAGAAAATCGTATATCCCGTTGACGATTCGGACGAGAGTGATAGTGAAGAAAGCGGCTCCACCGAGGAGACCGAAGAAAGTGACGAATGCTCGACATCAGAAGAGTTCGAGGATGAATTGCATCCCACAGCTTCTGGTGGCGGTGCCACCAGTGGTGGCAGTGGCAGTAGTAATAGTGATCCAAACATAATCCGTATGAGTACCTGCAGTAATGACTCCGGTTTTGAGGGTGGCACCGCACCCTCAAGTCCGAAAAAAATGCTTGGTAAGTTTTGCACTGGTTTCCCATGATGTCCTTGAACTTTTTCAGGCGAAGACATCAAGGAAATGACCCAGAGAAAATTGTAGCCTATAATGCAAATAGTGATCACTTATTTTATAGTTTCCTTCATGATTTATTTCTGGTTGAAGGGTTATAGATGACAGCACCAGTTGGCACAGAAATCGTTTTAATGTGTTGTTTATTATTTGTGAACAAATTTTCGCGTAAATACGTAAATATTTTGTGTATTCTAGCGAATAAATTGTACCGCCTTCGTAAATTTCTCTGAATTTATAGTATGTATATATGCGTATTTGATAATTGTTAGTATACTCGTATGCAAGCATTTTACCCTACGTTATGCGGTGGGGTTAATATGGCAAGCGGTATTATAAATTGTTTCTGATCGATAGATATAAGGTGACATTTTGGTGGTGTGTAGTAAAGTTGTATTCAATTAAATATAATATTTGTGTACCTTCAGCCAACGGGATAAGGGTGTATATCATATGATGTGGATGGTAGTCAGTATAGAAATTTCAGTCAGGTGAACGTCGTCCAACCTCCATTTGTACTAGAGCAAAAGTGTGTGGAATGCCAAAAATGCTGTGAATTAATACACACTAAAAGAAGGATAATTGCAACCTACTCCACTTAATTAATTGATTTATTTATGCTAAATTCTGTACACGATGTGTGCCCAATCTGCGCGAATTCTGTGCAATCGCTTGAAAGGTATGAATCTAAGAATATATGCGTTAAACCGGTCATTTGTATTGGGGATACCAGAAAGGGCTAAGATATCCGGTCGACTACTTTCACATTTTGCTAGCATTAACATTTAATGGAATTGACTGAAATTTAAGTTGTTGCAGCCTATGAATAAATAAATCGAACCAAGTTGATCAAATGCTGATTTCAGTGCTACTGCTTCGAAGATATAAACCTAAGAATATATGGGTTAAATCGGTCATTTGTATATGAGTTACCAGCAGGTTACCCGGCTACCAAGTATTATAAGCCAATACAATGAAAAAAGTTAGAAATTACAGGAGAAACATTTTATTTGAGAAAACCGATGTATTTATATGAGGCCTGCCAGAAGGACAGGATATTCCAGATCATTTCATTCTCAGACTCCGTTTTAGCAAACTCTTAACGTATACAAAGTTTGACTGAATTTGCTAAGAACATACGTGTCAAATGGATCGTTTTTATTGGATATACCAGAAAGTGATTGGTCGATCGATTTTTCCAAATTTTACCGAGCATTGCAAAGCAATGAAATCAACAAAAACTTAGGCAGCTGCTGTCTACGATTTGGTAGTTACAGCGAAAAAATTGAATCTGGGAAAATCGATCAACCCTTAAAGATGGTACCACAAGGGATAGGCCAATATAGTCCAAAATCTACGACATCTGACAAAATATTAGGCTGTGCTAGGTTTTAATAAGCCTTACAAAAATGTACACATTAATCATGTATACCATTAAACCAACCGGAGAGATGGACATCTCTCAATTGACTTAGAAAGTCGTGAAGCACATTTATTCAAAAGATAGCTGGTGCTTTAGACACTTCTTTGTGTTACATTACATATTACATTTATGCTGTATCAAATGATATATATTTAACTTTATTTCTTCGGGTGAAAGTATAAAAGGAAGTGCTGAAAATCTTTTGACCAAAGGTGTTTCTTGACATTTTAAGTCGACCGACTGCCCGGCATGATAATTGCTGTGAATCTTTATAGAACTTCTTAAAATATCGCACAGCATTCTAACACCGCCCAACAACACCTCCCATAAAATTTAACGAATATATTCTAACTTTACTTCGTAGTTTTTAACTGATAGAATGCAGTAACATAATTTTTTTCAGTTAGCTTGCTTTATAATTGTTGGCAAAATTGGATAAAATTTGACATTCTGGTACTTCCCACGCAAATCACCAATTTAACCACTATATTCTTACGTAATTAGGCTTATGACCAATCGTGGCACAATGGTTAGTACACGCGACCATCGTCAGCATCATCGCGAATTCAATCCCGCATATAGCCACCTACCATTATTTGAGCGGCAGTCACCTCGATGTGTGTGGCGAATACTTTGAGTAGTCCAATAATCGACAAGTCTGATAAATACTTCTCAAACTGTGACGTCCAGAATCGTAATTAAACTAAACTTGAGTGAGTCTAAACTAATTGAATGTGAGAAGCTCTCCCATATCTCATTCATGAGATGCAAAGAGAAGTTGTTTTTCTATTCTTAGGTTTCATTTAACTTCTAGTACAATTAAATCAGTAATTTTTAATCCATATTAAGGGTTTGATAAAAATGGATATGAGAATGAGAAGGGACTGTATTAACCCTCTCCTTCTGATAACCCCGAGGCACAACAAAACATTTACCGAAATTCCATTTTTTCTTCATAACTACTAATCAATAAAACTAGAGTAAGTAGAGTAATATTATTTTATAACACTTGCTAAAAAAAATAGAAGGAAATCGACCGACTACCCACATCATTTCTGATATCTCTAATACAAATTGCCGTTTTAATATTCTTAGTTTCATGCCTTTCCAATTGCACTAGACTCAGTCTAATCTATCACACTTACATTTAGTGTTTGGTGAACTTAGGTCTTATGATAGAATTAGACTGCAAGCCTACGAACCTTTTGGCATTTCCTACATAAATTTATCTTCAGTTTAGCAAAAACCAATGATTTGCTATAATTTCTTAGCGCAAATCTTCAGTAAGTTATAATTTTACCTCTTGTCTGAGCAGTGTCATATATTGAACAATATTTGGATGAAACCTTGCGATTCATCATGCTCCTTCCGATGTTTGCCGCTATGCAAAAGTTAAAACAAAACGCCTCTAAATTTCATTATGTAGACTTAAGGTAAAGGTATATATTAATCAGTTCACCTGACTGAGATTACTGTACCAATTAGTTAGTAGGTCGAGACCACTACATAAGTTTCGGTCAGGAGAACTGATTTGCAAATACCTTCCCAACGGTTTTAAGTTTAGACGTGCAATATCGCTAGGTTATTCTCAAAAAGCAGGAAGCAGGATTATAACTTACCTATACTGAAGTTTTTCATTTAATATTTCAAGAGAACGAACTGATATTTATATACTCGTATATAAATTTGTTTATGTTGTAACCTAAGGGATGTGACAATGCAGTCTATTTTCATTCTTAGAATTAAGTTTAAGTTTTAGTGCAATTGAGAATGAAGATATGAACCGAGGAAGGTATGAGTAAAATTAAGTAATTTGTATGGTAGGTACCAGAAGGGCATGGTTATCCGGTCAATTCTTTCAGGTTTTACCAAGCATTATAAAGCAATACTGGTGACAAATATTGTTTACTGTAATCTACAAATTAGATAGATTTAATTATCGTAAACCATTCAATTTGTGAGAGGGACACCAGAAAGGGCCTATTTTCATTCTTAGAACAAGTTTATTAAGTGTAAGTGACAAATTTGACTGAATTTAGTTAAACTTTTTGAGAGATATGATACTAAGAATATATCGATTAAATCTATTATTCGTGTGGGTGCGGATACCAAATGGATCATAGTTACTTGATCAAGTTTAATCATTATAAAACATACATTATAAAACAATCCAATGGACAAAAAATCTGGTTACCTCAGCCTGCTAATTAGTAATGTCTTATTTTCTTCAGTACTTTCAAGGTTTCAATGATTTTCTATTAAATTTGAGCACTAAATATAAAAAAGAGAGTAACATTTTTACGAGTACAAATAACAATTTGAGAAACTTTTATTAAACTAGTCGATTGTTCGACTATTTGAAATTTGTGTCTACATATCGAAACGACGTCCGTTCACAGAAATATGGAGAGTTGCAGCAAGATTCGAACAGATAGATGCGTGTAATAATCATTACGTCACAGTTGATCAGTTAAACAGTTAAAGTTAACAAATCTTAATTAACAAGTCTTATAATGGTTATAAAGGGTGGCGCAATAGAACGTGCATATTAAAAAAATAGATTAAAAAATAAATACAAAAGGTATGGTTAAAATAAATCTAAGGCATTGCAGAGTAACAAATAGAGTTTATTTTTTAAAAATAACATCGTCTAAATGGTGACCCTCTCTACGACGGCACTTCTCTAACCGCAAACGAAAATTATTGAAAACTTTCTTCAGTAATACTGGTGTAATGGCTGCCATTTCACCACGGATATTCTCCTTGAGCTGAACGATGTTTCTTGGATTATTACTGTAGACTTTTTGTGTTTGAGGTATTCCTACAAAAAAAAGTCAAGAGGCGTCAAGTGCGGACTACTTGGGGCCATGGGATATCACCTCTTTTCGAAATCACTATTCTTGAACTTTCAATTTCTGGAGCCAAAAATCCGTCCAACATCTCAACATATCGTTCCGTATTAACCGTGACGTTTTGGCCCCGCGCATTTTCGAAGAAAAAAGGACCAATTATTCCTCTGCCAGAGATTGCTGCCCATACTGTCACTTTATGACTATGCAATGGTTTCCGGTGTTTGATTTTGGGATTTTCACTGTTCCAGTAACGACAATTTTGACGGTTTACGAACCCATTCGTAAGGAAATGGGCCTCGTCAAAGAAAAGGATATTGTCAAAATTGGAAAATCGATTAAGCATTTCATTAGTAAATGCGAGCCTTGCTATGAAGTCAGGCTCTTTCAATCCTTGTGTTAATTGCAGCTTATATGGATGCAGTTTAAGATCCAATGTTAAAATTCGTTGCAAACTTCGTCGCGGTAATTGTAAGACAGACGATCTCTTGCGAGTCGACATTGTCTTCGGTCCTAGATGTTCTTGGGCGACCATTTGCTTCTGGTTTAAATGTTGAACCGGTCTCTTCAAAACGCCCATATTTTAATTAAATGAGCACTCGGAGCTTCACTAATTTGCCGTAGTCCATATTCAGCACAATATAGTCGCCTAGTAGCAATATATGAACGAGAGTTCTCGTAAAATGCGCGACGCTTCCCGTCGAGGTGACTCATAGCGACTAAAACTCCATGAGCCCGCCAACCCAACGATGTAGGCGCCCCCCCTATTTCATTAAAATGCATTATTTAGTCGTACACAAAAAACAAAAACATACTTTATATTCAAATATTCAATTATCTCATCGTTTTTTTATTGTAGTTTTCTTACAGTTTTTAAAAGAATAACATTTTTAGTGTTCCCAAATATATTTGTCTCTATATTAATTCGATTTGGGGCGAATGTCTTTTAATTATGTGAAAGTTATTTTAAATAACTTTGTCAGATGCAAAAACAAAATACTAATAATATCGAACTTTTCACCGGTAGTGTTTATTATTTCATTAACACTGCTTCAGAAGTCGAAATACAATAGCAGCATTTCACTTATAACAAACATAGGATTATTTCATTTGCTCCAATCCAAATTTGAACAACTGCTGCGTCTCAAAAACTGGTTATTCTGACTTTTTTTTTTTTTTTTTTTTTGACGCTGTCCTTTGATAAGTAATAGTTTGTGTACACGGATGTATTGGAAAGTAAATACTTTATACCATTTATTAGGTATGGTCACATAAATCTGTACAAATTTCAACTTTATGATTCGATTTAACTACAAAGAGATAAATATCAATGTGAAATCATAGTATGTTAATAGTGGATGTAAGCTTCTCCAATCTATTTCCCCTGTATAGTCACTAATCAGTACAAATTCCAGTTCATTAGAACAACATTATTCAATTTACTTAATGCGAAAATGAGTCTCTGTTGCGATGAAGTGTATTACTTTGCCGCCCATTATCAATAATTATTTGATCATACTTATCCTTTATTCTAAATTTATTTCAACTTTTTGGCTTCATTCTGATTTTCTTATTTATTTTAATGATATTATAATATTCGGCGAAAAAACAACATTGAATCTGTACTGAGGTGTATATAAAGAAATATACATTCATATGTAGTTGATCGTCTATGAAATATATGTGTGTGGCATACACGCAAAGGCGGGTGTAAATGTTAATTTATTTGAAAATTTTAATGGAAATACTAAGAAAATAAATTGTAAAAAAATGAATGTAAATTAAGAAATATTCCCTTGCTATCAATGATTATGGATGAACAGATAACACAAACATAATGTCATTATGTGATTGTCATTTGTAACAATTTCATCAGCAAAGAGATTAAGGACTTTTTAAGTCGATTAAACGATGTCCGTCTGTGTGGCTGGCTGGATGGCTGACAGATATGCACTGCTGCAGTAACTCAAATCGTTAAAGAATTTAAAAAAAATTATCGATTAACCACACCCATTCTGGTACCTCCCATACAAACGATCAATTTAACCCATATATTCGTAAGTTCATATATTTAATTCGATCACAATAAATTTAGTGAAATATAAATATATATTTAATGAATATCATACAAAAAATTTTCTCAAAATTCAATCATTCCTCTACCATTTCTAAATAATAAGTTACAGTAGCCTAGACTTTGTACATTGTATTGAACAATAGTTTTCTTTTGGTACCTCCCAAACAATTAGCATATTCCCGGCATATATTCTTAGCTTCATGTCTTTCAATCGCTTATACTGAAACAAGTCGAATTTGACGCACATCATGCGTTTGGTGAACAAACTTCTGGGAATCAAATTAGAAGGCATCATCTCATCCCTATTGGCACCTCTCATACGATCTGTTCAATTTATTGAAATTTAGTTTGTCCGCTGTAATACCTAATTCGCAGTGTGCAGCTACTTAATTTGTTTGTCAAGTGTAATGCCTTATAATGCAATGGGAAAATTTTAAAAACATGACCTGACGACCACATCCCTTCTAATACCTTCCATACAAAGTACCTAATTTATGCGAAAGCGGTCCCAAAACTAGCCGACCTAACAAAGAAGACACGAAAAAGTTGGGTAAATTTTTCTTTATTTTTCAATATAATCTCCTTTTAGCTTAACACACTTTTTCCGGTTCCATTAACTGCAAACTCCACCTCTTCATTGTTAGCAAATCTTTTACCACCGAGCCAATTTTTGGAAGTTTGGAATTAGGAAATAGGCAGAGGGATCAAAATCTGACGTATACGATGCGTGAGGAAACAATTCGAATTTTAATTCATTAATTTTGACCATCACAACAATGAATGTATGAACTGGAGTATTGTCTTGATGAAACGACACATTTTTTATAATATCATCACCTAAAGGCTGAAATAAATTATCATAATATTAGCTGTTTCTTTTCTGAAGATATTATATACAAATAATTTCTTGCGCATCCCAAAAAACAGACGCCATGACCTTGCATGCAGATGGAACCGTCTTCGCCTTCTTTGTTCACGATTCTGCTATTACAGTCCTCTTCTATGAGAGTTCCTTTGTCTCAGATGTCATGTCTCAGACCCATGTTTCATCCATGGTTATAAATCGATGCAAAATGCGACTTTATTGCGGTAAAACATCGCGAAACACTCAACTGAACCATCTTCACGACACTGTTTTTGCTGTATTGAAAGCAAGCGCGGCACCCATCTTGCGCACATATATAGCAATTTTTGAAATGCCTATCATTTCAGCTAACTCATGCAACTATAGCCGACGATCATCCAATATCATTTTGTGGATTTTCTTAACCGAGTCTGGCGCGGACACCTCAATTGGTCGACCATAACGGTGTTCGTCTTCGCAGCTCGTTACCGAAGGAGCAGTCTTCTCCAGAGTAGAATCTAGCTCAGATTTAATATCGGTTGGACGGAAACTTGCAAATGGAATTATGAATTGCATAACGGTTACCAATTTTGTTCCATGTTTGCAAATTCACTGAGATTGTTTACTTTTGATGGCTCGAATAAAAATACTTATGGCGCCTTGAAACTTACAAAAAAATATATGTTTTATAATGTTTCCAGCTTTTTATATTTTTTCCAAGCTCCATCTATACGTCAGGTCGGCTAGTTTTGGCATCGGCCTCGTATATTCATATATTTTATACTCCCAAAAATTTTTAATTTTTTAACTTAACAAAAGCAAAATTTTTTGCACTAATATCAATATGTATGGAAAAAATATAGTTTCAAAATGTGAGAGAAATTATGATGTTTTTTTAATTTGACAAAAAATTTTTAACATTCACTTCAGCACATCTGCACCTAAGGAAACTGTAAAAAGCCGAAAAAAATTTTTGCAGTTACATCATTTTAAAATTAGTGGCACATACAGAGAAAAATAATTCATATTGCTTAGTAATTTACTATTTTAATGCAGGCAAAAGGATAAGCCATGGCTTAAAATATCACATTTAAAATATCTGCATAATCCCTCAGACTGCTTGTAGAAAAGTATTAGTGGAAAGTTTTATTTCTATACCCACACGAATGCGAAAAATAAACAACCAGAGTTAACTTGTGTATATCAGAAATAAATACTGATGAAATGGTTCCTCTGATTTTAAATGTTTAGTAAAAAGTTTGACAAATAGCTAAATATATTTCACTTTTAAATACATTAATCTCACCCAGTTTACGCCAGCAGAGTTTAGATAATAACATTATTCATCACACATATTAAATTATGAATACGAATTAATCTCAGATATGTATTATCGGGTCACCCTCTTGAGAACCGTTTCTTATTAAGTAATTGTTACTTTATAGCTGGAGTTCTCAGGAAATTTTGGTTCATCGTCCTTATTAACAGTTTAAAAATCACATGATATCTCAAAAAGATTCGGCTTTAATAGCGGAATATTGTGAATATTTTATCGAACACTCAAAAATGTGTAAGAAACCCACAGCAAAGAAATTCGTATACGTATCACATACGTAAGAAATGTACGTACTCGTATACGTTTTATTGTCGAAACGAAAATGCTTAAAGTAAAATTGTTTCTGTTATATCATTTGGAATCTCAAGTAATCATTCGTCCAGTAAAACATTTGACGATATCTTTAGTGGTTCAAAAATTCCAAAAAGAAAAATTTCAAAAAAAAAAAAGTAAAAAAAACTTTTTTAACTTTCCCAAAAAGCTAACAAAAATGTTCCAGAAAATAGCTTTCAGATCTTCAAAAACATTTCCAAGATTTTAATTACCAAACCAAAAAAAAAAAACAACACAACCAATACAGATAGAAAGTTTTCAAGATATTTCTGTGGTCACAACCCGTAACAGCCTCGAGTTAGGACAAAATTGAGTTATTAGCACCATCGTATTCAGCGTATCTAAATTTATTTGCTCTAAATTTTTCATGCTTGTATCTCTTCTAGGAAGGCAATTAATCCTAAAAAACCTAATAGTTTAAGTTATTTTTCTAAATGTCTGTTTTGGCATAACTGCCTAAGTCAATTTAGGATTACAACAAATATAAACATTATTTTTTCATCATTGCCTAAATCAACTTAAGTCGTTAATCCAAAAAAATAAAGAAACAATTTTATTTTCCTAACTTGAGTTAAGCTTTTATTCCGAATTACAATTTCGTTTTTTGATAAACATAAATTGAGTTAAGGTCTTTCTCCAAACAAAAAAAATGTTTATTTAATCTGGAATAATAGCCTAACTCAACTTGAACTTTTTGACTTTCTTTCGTTCAACAATTCATAAGAGCCTAAGTGTCTTTTTCGATAATATCTTTTGACTGCGAGAATAAACAACTGTTTTTTGTTAACAACTAAATAAATAAATTCGTTTCCTTGAAATCTGTGGCAAAGTTTTCCAAAAAAACACCTTCTCCTGATTTTCAGTGAAGATTCAAAACTTTAAACTCCTGTACTGAAAATATTGAAAAACAGACTTAGGCTGTTATGGGTTGTGACCACAGATTTATCGCCTGCACTTACCGGAATTCTCTTCAATATTATAATGACATCCCAGAGTACTGAATTTATTTTTTATTCGCTTTAATACAACACCTTTTTAGTGGCTATTAATTACAACAATATATTGTTATAGTAGTGCAGGAAATCAAAATTCACCATTGTCCCAAATTCCACACATCGCCGCCCACCTTCAAAGTAGGGGGAAACTGTCGTACGTAAGAACCACTTTTATTTCCTTGTTTCATGTGTAATTTACTAAGATGGTTCCATTGCCCTCTCTTTTGTTCGAACAAAAAAAAATCGAAATATTTACAGAAAAAGTGTGTTCTCACTATAAGAATGTTTTGTGTATGCAAAAAGCTACATAGTTTTGGGGTGATTGAAATTATAATTTGCACCTGCACTTTCTCGAATTGTTATATATTTTTTTAGGTAAAATAAAAAAAAAAAAATAAAAAAAAAATTTAATTTAATTCAATTTTATCGATTACTCTTTATTATCGTACCAACGAACTACTCGTTACATTTATTTTTTACAACTAAATTTTTTTTTAATAAATATGGTAATTTATTTATGTGGACATTTTCCGCAAATTATAAAATATGAAAACATTAAACATTAATAATAGCGGTTAAATGGTATTATATCTAAACCACTTAATTCGGAATTTGTCGTTTTGAGATATTAAGCGTTTTTAAAAAAAAATCGCTATTATGGAAATTGGTTACAATTTTCGAAATATACACAAGTTTGAAATAGCGTTTAAGCGACAACAAGTGTTTCAGGTTCTCACTTATATCAATATTTTCTAATATAACGTCGTTTTTTCAAAAATCGCTGTTTCAAAAAATTGCTATAACTTGTCAACTACATTGAATTTTAAAATAGCGATTACACGTAAATATGCGTCAAAATAAGTGAAATAATAATAATGAATAAACCCGAGTTTGTACTAACTCCTCTTAACTCGTTTCGTTCCTTGTAAGTACAGATATAAATAAACCGTTTTGTTCAATTGGCTTCCAAGAGTTATTTCTTTAAAAGTGATGAGTGATCGTAACCACATCTAAAATGTTCCACTCCGCTTTCCAATTTTCGATGACGCTTTCGAACATTTCAAATGAAGCGAGTAATATAAGCTTTCAATTCTACAATCGTAGCAGTTTTATTAAAAACTAGACTGGGCTTTATATAGCCTCAAAGGAAAAAGTCTAGAGCTGTGATATGTCATGATTTAGGCAGCCATTTAGTTCGTCAGAAACCCGAAAATAATTGTATACCCAATAGCAATAATGGTAGACCCAATTGCAGCATAATTTCGCAGGCTTTATGACAAGCAGTGCCATTTTATCGCACCCGAATGTTATCGACACGACGTATTTCAATTTCTAGCCGTTTTCACCTTCAACAACACCAAACATTTTATTCTTCAAGAGCTCGATTCGGAAAAACGTAAAATGTTCTTCAATTCTTACACGAGTTGAATTTTGAAAATTTGGTTTCGATTTACGCATATGCGAAACATGATCAGAAAACTATTCATTGCGACCTGAAGGGTTGAAGTCGGGATCGTGTCAATTATTGTTTCATTGAACTGTCAGTCAAATTGCTTGGTTTCGTCTTGTAGGCCACATTGCTTAACTTAACCTCATAAAAAAGTCTGGTGCAGTCTGGTCAACTAAACTTAATGGCCAGCAAAAAGTGAAATATTAATTTGTTTAGGAATTTTCGTTGGAGCTGCGCCATAACCGGTTTGACTATGTGTAGAGTTGGTCCATATTGCTGAAAGCAAATGCTGTTGAAACGGATACGTCTTCGGCCCTGTTCTAAGTAAAAAAAAAAACTTCTCAACATCTTTAAATAATGGTCCACATTGACAGTTGACCGTAGCACGATCCATGCGCCACCCTGTATTATGACCATTACAATAATCTTCCCCAAATTTAATGTTTCAATTTCATGCAATATTAAAAGAATTTTATTTAAAATTTATGCACATAAACCATCATCACTTACTATTTATAATAAAAGCATACTTTTACTATAATGATTTCGTCAATTGTTAAAAATGTATCACTTTATACTACAACACCCTTTCCGCCTTTTGCCGGTCAGCAAAGCGTCTTGTAAAAGAAGACACAATTGTGCCATGTAATATCAGACATATGAGTATGCGTATTGTGTCATAAATGAAAATTTAATGAAATGAAACAATTTGATGAGTTGGGTGAAAAAAAAAACAAAACGAGAAGTTATTTCAGAAAGTGAACTCACTGCAATGTAATTTCTTTCAGTTACAAAATATATATTCTATATATTCTATTTTTCATCCCAATTATAATTGAGTGCATATCATAATGGAAAACATATGAATGAATGACGATTGCAAAGAAAAGTCAACGAACTTTAGATTGATGTAAAACTAAAGTGTGGAGGGAATATATTTGAATTCCATAGGAAGTATGGACACAAGTTGAGGGAATTTCAAATATTTCTTCTCTTGCATTCTCTCCATTGTGGTTTACGATCACTTAATAACTTTTGGCTTTACATAAGCTAGACGTCTTTAGCAATGTTTGGCTCGTTCGCCAGACTAGTCAAGTAAATTCTGGCAAGGTCAATTAAATTGTATATTTACTACAACGCTTATCATTTTCTAAGCACATTTTCCAACTATTCGTTTCGTTTACTACATAATCATGAGTTTTGGTTTATTTGCTTCACAAGTATAGATGGTGATTTTCGTTTTCGTCCCGTTCCCCTCCCCCAATATGGTTGCCAAAACGGATGTTGATCGCATAGATTTTGTATAAAATGTTTGTAGTTTTTTACTTTATAATCGTTCGTAAAACAAAAGCTAGAAGAAAAAACTCATGCCATAAACAAGTTTTTGATTAGAATTTTCAACATTTATTGATCGTTGCTAATCTTTTTATTTTGTTGCTTTCTTTGTGAATGAATACCTATAATTTCGGGATCATTTTGGCACATCGTTTTAGATTTTCAAAGGGGGAAAAATGAACACGATTTACAGTAGTGATGTTGAATATAAAATAAGTATGCAAATAAATATATCTACTAAATGAAAGGTTTCAAATAGCGACATAAATACATTAGATTGATTAGAGTGATTAGGAAAACAACATAGAATTGTTTTCTTTTTGAGTTTATTTCAAAACGACAATATTTATTTTTAAACATTTAGAACCATCCATTCCCTGCCGACAATGGGAGGCATTTGGTATTGCATAATATAAATTGTTTCGAAATATGAATGGCGCAATAGAATCGCTTATTCAAGCGAATCGTTTGTTTCTACATGTTACGTTTCCAAAAGTTTTGTTTTTATACAATTTTCAAGACTGAAAAATAAAAAACGTAATTTTCTGAATATATTCAAAAATTTCAAAGTGCCTATCATATATAACATTCTGGGCGAAAGGCTTAGCGGAATAAAAGAATAAAAGGAAAAGAAACGACTGGATTTAACAACATTATGCGAAAAATTCTAAAACCTATACATTCTGCCAAAAAATATCGGAAATTAGTCAATAAATTAAAAATTTTTTTTATTCATTCAAATTTATTGTATTGCTTTCGAAAAAATACAAAGCAACGAATTATCCAATCATTAGAATACATTTTCTTGAAAAGATTTCACAAACTCTCGTTTATGTCTTCTATCGACTGAAAACGGGTGCCTCGAAGTGGTAATTTGAGTTTTGGAATTTGGAAGCGAATTCGACGTTTATTGTTTAGCTACACATCTGATTATCAGCCTACAATAGCTTATAGTAGACCTTGAATTATTAGAAACATTATGTTTGAAATTTCAAAACGTTTTAACTGCATTCTTCTTGTATTAAATTCTTTTTTTTAATTATAGTACGCCGAAGAACAACTGCAGACTATAGAAAAGCGAAGATTTTCTTTTAAAGAAAGCATTTACTTGAATTTCTATATCAAAGTTATTAAAAATCAGATCGAAACTCAAAACTATACATCATAAACTATAGGTAATTGAGAGTATTAAGTCTATATTGGGGTTATAATCAAGTATTTTCTTTTAAAGATTTTCTTTTAAAGAAACATTCACTTGAATTTCGATATCAAAGTTGTTAAAAATCAGATCGAAACTCAAAACTGTGCATCACAAGCTAATTGACAATATTAAGTCTACACTGAGGTTATAGTCAATGGTCCACTCCACTCCAAAAATATTATAGGCGAAAATATCGTTCCAAAATGGGTAAAGATAGAACTTTTCCTAACTCCCAATCCGATATTTCGAAAACTAGAGCCATTCTCGTTTCCAGTTTATACGTCACAAAGGAAATAACGATTTCTGCTGTAAAACACATCTATGGCTTCTAAGTAGGATATGTGGTTCACCAGTTCCCTTCATACAATATTTTAGTTAACTTTATGGACTTCTGTAGCTCTTGATGCTATTTTATTTGAAAAAATGGTCTTAATTTTTATATAAACGTTGTTCTAATTTCAAATTTAGGCAGTTACGTTATCATCTGAAATCATACAAATATATATCTAACCCGTACAAGAATTCCAATCAAGTGAACAAGTGGATACCCTACATTCTTTTGCGTTAATGCAAAAATGCGAGGGGCGCCAGACGGGATGTGGTTTATCGCAAAATTCTTTCCAAAAATACTTTGATAGCACAATCCAAGAAACAAAGTTATTACTTTTGGAAGTCCTCCGATTAGAAATTGTAGAGGGATCACTGACTTTTGCTTCTAAGAAGAAGAGGGCTGATTGTGGCTGTATCGATCAAATTGCATGTGTGGTACGTTAAAGGATGTGCAATTCAGCCAATTTCCTTGCACTGAAATAAGTTTACTTAATTTAAGTTTACTTATGGATTAAATGGGTAATTTGCATGGGAGGTACAATAAAAGGCGTGGCTGATTTTTTTCAAATTCTGACAGGCATTATAAGCCAATGCAATCGACTGAAATCTAAGTTACTACAGTCTACGAATGTAGAGTTACAGGGGGAAAACTGAATTTCGGAAATTCAATCAGTTTCGATCTAAGGATACTAGTATACGGATTAAAGATCATTTGTATGGAAATTACAAGAAAGGACATGACCGATTTTTTCAAATTCTGACAGGCATTATAAATCATTGCAATGTTCAGAAATCTATGTTTCTGCAGTCTACGAATGTAGAGTTACAGGGGAAAAACTGAATTCCGGAAATTCATTCAGTTTGTGTGGGTTGATATAGCCCATAATCTATTTCACTGCAGCCTTCCGATTAGAAATTCTAGAGGAAAAATTGCATTTTGGAAAATCGAACAATTTGTATTATCTGATCTTACTTCGGCTAATAGTCAGCGTGTACATGAATCTAACGATATATGGGTTAAATAGGTTATTTGTGTGGAAAGTACAGGAAAGGGCAAGGCTGATTCTTTCAAATTCTGACAGGCATTATAAACCAATGCAATGGACAGCAATCCAAGTTACTACAGCCTGCGAATGTAGAGGGGAAAAAACTGCATTTCGAAAATTCATTCAATTTGTGTGGGAGATATTCGAAGGGGTAGTTCGATATACTTAGTCTAATCACAATTGCCTGCTATGATGTGGCAAAATGTTAGACTGTGTAAAGTTTTAATAGGTTTAGTAAAGATTTATGACCGTTATCATGTCTACCAGCCAGCCAGCCGGCCATACAAATGGACATCGCCCAATCGACTAAAAAAAAAATCATGAAACATATTTCGTCAAAATATATTTGGACCCTTAGACGCTTCCTTCTAGGTGTTACATTTTTGGATATATAAAATAACATATCTCTTCATTGTTTCGGCTGAAAATATTAAAGCCCTTCTACGTAAACTGAAATTCACTGTGAATCAGCATATATTTTCTTGGACTACGGTAGCAAAAAGCGGCAGGAATTCACGGTAAATGTCAGGATGGACATTGTCATTGAATAACGGTAATTAATTATAAATAAATCGGATGTGTACAGATCTAAAAAAAACACTAAAAATACTTAAATGGTTTATTCTGCCTTGTCTTGTTTTGTAGATAAACTCCATTGAAAAAACTTTACGAAAGATGTAAGATTTATAACGTTTACTGATTTTAAAGCTTCTCTCCGTTTTTCTACATTGGTTCCTTTTATATATCGGAAAATGTTCACAGAAACATTATAAAAGTTCACATTTTTTCTTCTAAGCAAATGTTATAATGTATGTAAACATTTTTTAGCTATCTCTTGAACTTGAACTAACACAGAAAGTATGAAAATGCTCTTACAATTCTTAAATCAACTCTTGTGTTGTATTGAGGTGTTAGGCATTGGTAAATTATTATCCAAAATTACATTGCAAGATATACCCATGACTGTCACAATTAGAGGAATATAAATATATATATGAGAAGACTTTACTACAGACTACGTTTACCACATCCAAACTTTTGGTGTCACCACCGTGATTTTGAAATTTGTGATTTCTCGAACTTTTCCTATGCAGCAAAAACAACAAATTAAAATTTCTTAACTTAAAGTCGACGAATGCGCATTACTATCACTCAGAATCAATGTTTAAACTTTTAACAAATTCATCATGGCATTATGTAATTGATAATCAAAATTAATATTACTCATTCACCAGAATATACCCTATCATACCAGCAGCGAAATTTATGTGTTAGGCATAATTTTGAAGACTCTACCCTTGCTGGAGTCATTACATCTTCTTTTCCAAATTACACATAGTGCCATTGGAAAGCAAGGATTCTCACTCATTGCCCATAGAACATCTGTTTTTAATTTGCGAAACTAAAAAAGATCGTGATGATGTTGATGATAACATTGTAGCGTATTAAATTCGGAATTATCCCTTAATGGTGTGTTTAATTTTACAGTTTTTTTTTTTTTTGTTTTACTTTGTAATTATTAGAATTTTAACTGATGTCAATTGTTTGGTAACCGCACACGTTATCCTAATCATAATAATATCGAAAAATAATCTTTCGGTATGGCACATAGCACCATTCTTTTCCACACCTACTAAAAATTCTAAAGCAGGTCATGAAAAGAAGGAAGGAAGAATGACCCTTTATTACTCTTTTGGAGGTCCTTCGTTGTGTTACTACTCGATGTAGTAATTTTTGTTTTTTTCATTCATTTTCTTTATTGGATCTTTCTTTCGAAATTTACAATATGTATTCAAATCTTAATCCTATCTTAAACTAAAGTATCCTGCCATTGCTGGATCTTGTTTTTGGCGAGCAGAACTATTTATCACCGGACCAAGTCTAGCGTGTCCTTTCTTTTTAGCCGTATATGACCGGGAAAATTTTGAAGGTTTTGAGCGAGTGGGTTTGAGTGGGAGGACAACTTCGATACATATGACCTGCTTAATTTTTTTATTTCCTCGGAAATATAAGGAATGTTTAAATCTTTGTGTATGTTATCATTCCTAACATACCATGGGGCACCACAAATTTAGCGCAGTATTCTTGACTGTCTTCTCTGTAGCTTATTTATGTTAGAAGCCGATGCCGTTCCCCACAACTGGATGCCGTATGTCCATATTGGCTTCAATATGGTTTTGTAGATGGTGATTTTATTTTCCAAACTGAGAGTAGACTGGGAGCCAATAAGCCAGTGGAGTTGAGCCATTTTTAATTTCAATTGTATGATTTTTGAGTCAATGTGATTTTTCCAGGTGAGACGTCGGTCAAGGTGAATACCCAAATATTTCACATGGTTATGAACGGGTATGGTACTACGGGTATGGTACTACTAGTGAGGGCTGAGCAATTGTTCTGTCTAAGAGAGAATGTAACCTGTACACTCTTTGTGGCATTTACTTTTATCTTCCAATTTTCGAGCCAAGATTATAATGTGTGTATGTGAGACTGCAGTTGTCTAGAAGCCATTAATGGGCAAGTGCTAGTGCTCATGAATGCAATGTCATCAGCGAAAGTTGAGGTTTGAATTAGGGAATGAACAGGCATGTCAGAGGTGTAGATGGTACATAGTATACGACCTTGTATACTGCCCTGCGGAACTCCTGCTGAAACTTTTCTTTGAGTTGAAACAGAGTCTTTCGATTTTACTACAAAAGATCGGTCCTTCAGATAGCTCTCCAGGAGCCGGTAGAAAAGAGACTATTTTGTGAATAAGGCCTTCATGCCACACTTTATCAAAGGCTTGGGAGATGTCTACAAAGAGAGCTGAGCAATATTTCCGATCTTCGAATGTTTTTCTGATCTGGGTTACTATACGCTGTACTTGTTCTATCGTTCCATGACCCTTACGAAACCCAAACTGGTTCGTGGGTATTACATGGTTTGCTTCAATATGGGGTTACAACATTTGAAGAAAGATCTTTTCAAACAGTTTAGATAAAATAGGGAGTAAACTTATGGGTCGATAGGATATAATTTGTGACAGTTCCTTTCCAGGTTTTGGGATCATAATTATTTCAGACAGCTTCCATGATCGAGGAAAGTATCCAATTCGAAGTATAGCATTAAATATAAATAAAACTAATTTAAGGATATTGTGGGGGAGTTTTTAAATCATTTTCGCTGTTCTTTTAGTGATGTGAAATATGTTATAGTCAACGATCAGAATTTAATCGTATTTCCATCAGGACGTGTTATGTCATAGATGCTAAAACAGATTCATGAAAAGACTTATTGGAACGCAAATGAAACAAATATAGAGGTCTTCTTCAATGCACTTCTATATTGAACATATTGACGAGTTTCAAGAATTCGATAGAAGGTATTGCAGAATGCTTCCTATGCGGAAGACTTTGCCGTTTTTGCTATTAGAAATATATTTAGTTGCAAAAAAAATTTTACAACCACCCTATCCAAAAAGCATTTCTCAAATGATTACCTCATAAAAGCGTTGCCATGTATGCCTAATATTTCTGAATTTTATCATCAATAATACATTTGTTTATTAAAAAAAAACAAGATCCACTACTGACAGATATAGAAAGTCAGTTGCCCTGAATATTCATATATCTAACAAGCTGAACAAAGCTATTTTTTCTAAACACATATAAATCTATGCTGATACAGCTAATATCGGTCATTCATCAGAACAGTCTATCATCAATAATACGTAGTAGAACAAAATTTTACTTAGCTAAATATAAATTCAACATATTTAATCAGCAGGATACACCTGATTTTAATTATATTCACCTGGTAGAATTGTTCGTTATCATTATTTCTTATGTATTAAAATATTTATAAACCAATTTGCAATTTATTTGCAAAACAAATGGCCAAACTATAATAATAATAGCAGACCAACAGCAAAAACGTGTATTCAATTAATTCATTATTAATTTTGTAAATATACTTGTAATTGAAATGAATTCTTCAAAATTCTTCGAGTACAACAAAAATAACCCAACAGCCGTTGGAGCAGACACCGAACAACCCACTCAAATGTGTAAATATATATCGAATATATATTCTTTTCGCCTTTTTTTCCAGAATGTGACGTTAACTGTCACAAAAAATGTGAGCGCCTTACGGCCAATTTGTGTGGCGTCAATCAGAAATTAATTGTAGAAGCGTTGGCCAACGTTAAAAGAGGTAAACCAAAAAAAAAAAAAATAACAAAACACATTTTGTTGAAAGTTAAAAGCGAGAAGAAACTGTGAGAAATGAAGACACAGCATGCACACACACACTCTCATACTTAGATAAATGTGTGTAGAATCTTAAAACAAACAAATATGAACATCACATGATCAGAAGCAACAACAACAAATGATCACACACGGTGATCCTCACGGTTAATATTCGAAATACTTTACAGAAAATTTGTTTAAGATAAAACAATAGAATCGAAAGTTCAAGTACTCGATATCGCTTTGTTCGTTATGAAGTCAGCAGGAAATATTAGGAGGATTGGAATTGATTTTAATATTGGGTAAATCTAATAGGCGTACTCTAAATATTTACAAAATACCGCAACGAAAATGAAATAAAATAAGCAAAGCTATAATAAAATTTGAGATGTACTAAAATGAAATCCATTATTTGTACATGACATTGAAGGCTTTATTTAGTATAGTTATAATAATTCGATTTAAGTCAAATATATATCGTTTTATTCAATAACTTGCTGACATTTGGAAGGTAATTCCAATATGCCTCTCTCTCATAGAAATCTTCGTTCATATTGGCCAAAAACTGGGGCAGTCGATTTTCACAAAATTCCCTTGAATCGAAATTTTCAAAGCAAAACCATTCGCCATAGACAGAAACAGGTGGTAACTGCTTGGTGCCAAGTCCAGACTATAAAATAAATGCTTACGAAGGACGGTTCCAAAACTAGCCGACCTAACATAGAAGACACAAAACAGTTGAGAAAACTTTTCAACGATATTCAATAGCTTCTGTACCCTGTTTCTAGTAAGAACTGTCAACTAAACCCCTTCATTGTTTGCAAATCGGAAATAGTTCGAGGGAGCTAAACCTGCCGAACAAGATGCATGATTAAGCAATTCGAACTTTAATTCATTAATATTGGCTATCGTGGTTATGTCAACTATAGCATTGTCTTGATGCAACAACACTTTGTTTTTCGCCAAATTCGACCTTTTTTCCACAATTAGTTGATGGTTTTTCCTTTGTAAAGACAATCAATTAAAATAATCCAAGGCGTATCCAAAAAAACAGACGCCAAGATCTTGCCTGCAGATGGAACCTTCTTCGCCTTCTTTGGATACGATTCTCCCATTCCAGTCCACTGCTTTGATTGTTCCTTTATCTCAGATGTGAAGTGGTGGGTCCATGTCTCATCCGTGCTTATAAATTGACGTAAAATTAGGCTTTATTGCGGTGAAACAACGCTAAATACCGTACTGAATCTTCCTCACAACGCTTTTTTTGGTCTACCAAAACCAAGCGCGGCACCCATTCTGGCACCCATTCCCATAGCTTCCGCATCTTCAAATCTTTGGTCAATATACGACGTATAGTACTTTTTGCAATGCCTATCATTTCAGCTAGTTCACGTACCTTTAGGCGACGATCATCCAATACCATTTTGTGGATTTTTTAATTTTTTGGCGTCGACACCTCAATTGGTCGACCACCGCGACGTTCGTCTTGGCAGCTCGTACGGCCTCATTTAAACTCTGCTACCCAATATTTTGCAGTCGTAAACGGAGGAGCAGACTTTCCCTGAGTAGAATCTAGCTCGACTTTAATATTGGTTGAACTGAGACCTTTCAAACGGAAATATTAAATTACATAACGATGACCAATTTTTTTTGCGATTCAACAATGTTTCGCAGGTGAATATTCGGTCCATGAGGTTTTTTACTTTAACTCTTGTGGCACTCATGCAAAGAGTTTTATTTCGTTTCCAAGTTTGTTCCAGCGGTGACAAACGGTTTTTGTGTAATGTTTAGCTGAGTAATTGAAACAATACTCTCTTGACGGGGTGACTTGACGATTTCCATTATTTTATAAACACTTTCAACAATTGGTCGGTCTTTTAATCAAAAATACCAGAATGGAATCGACGAAGCCAAAATTTGACTATTACAGTTTGAGGACCATAAACACAATTTATATTTTCAGCATTTTAGTCTTAATTTAAGAAAAACTATAAAATATAGCGCATTTTTACCTTGCCGGTAGTCATTTTTGACGCTCGCTCAAACAATATTAAGTCAAGGAATCACAAAACTCTCTGAGTAATTTGTGAGTACAAACTTTTACAGCCCGATACTAAAGCCATTTATTGGAATAATAATGGATTTCTTTTTACTATACTTTAAAATAGCGCAGGCTATGGTACAGATATTCCTAAGCGATACAAAATAATACGTAATTACGTTTCTGCAAAAAGAATGTTTATAGCAATTATGAAAATTAATCACTGTAGCGTAACTAAAAACAGGAAATGTATGAACTTTGTTATGTATATATTTAACATATAATACATACATATGTATTTGTATACTTCAAAAATATTTCTATTTAGTATTCAGGTATTTCACCTTCATTTAAAATATCAATTTTTCTTTATGCTTGTCTGCAATTTTTGTTTAAAAATAACTGAATGACTGCTAATAACTTCTGATTCTCTCAAACTGTCGATTTGACTGCAATCCTTCAAAGTTCGAACAATAATTTGTCTTTTCTCTAGACATTTTTCTAGGCCAGAAAGACAGCAATGACATTGTGATGTTCATATTTATTGTTAGAGGAGAATATTTTTACCTTTCATCGTCATTGAAAATGAAATGAAACTTGTGAATTTCTTCAAACAGGTGCACGTGAAACCAGAGATTCGCCAAGTACGCCGCCAAGTTTGAATCCTGCATATAAAATTGAGCCAAATGAAGAACAAGATGGTATGAAAAATTTACATTTTCTTAATAAATAGTTGAAGGAAACATGTTTGTTTATGATGTCACGACAATGTAGGAGTCATATGTAATGTAGATCATAATTATTACTAAAATATATATCAGCGGAAATATGTAAATTCCACAATCCGATGCTCTCTCCAATATGCATTTATTCCGAATACAAAAACATTTGCTTCATTAAGCAAATATGTAGTATTCCAGAAAGGAATTGATCAGTGAGACGAGCAGCCACAAACGTTACTGGCTGATGGTGAATTAATGTAATGTTTAGTCTAGTAAGATCAGTATTAAGGATAGATTTAGAATATCCAATAATCATCAAAAAGTTCTGAACAATTTTTACAATGTCAATATTATCGGTACAATGGAGAAAAATGCACCTAAATTCACCAAAAAGTAAATTTTGCAAAAAGCGGGAAAATTATCGGACGGGAAATCGGACGGTCAATCTTTCCCCTACGACTGAGGCTGCACTCGTATATCACTTAATTTGGCAAATACGTAACACCTAGAAGGAAGCATCTAAAGTATCACTTTAAAGTAGCACTTTTTAAGACGATTGGGCTCGGTCCGTCTATTTGGCTATCTGGTTGATAGACACGATAGCTACCGTAAACCTGGTACAGCTTAATATTTTGCCATGTCGTAGCAGAAGATTGTAAATTGCCTGATTTTCAAAAATATCCTTAAACTGCTGCAACATGAATTTTTAATGCTTTGATTAATTTTATCATGCCGTTAAATTTTGGCGATGATTGGTCTTTTGTTTTTGCCTGTAACAGGGGGTTTTAAATGGGTTTGTCATCGCTTACTTTTTGCAAGCACATATTATTTTCTTTACTAGTAGCATACGGTCGAAAGGTGAATTTCCAAATTTCGCGGACTTTCGACTTTCGATTATTATTTTTTTCTATGTTGGTACACTCGTCTCGAAGATATATTGGCGGTTTTATCCATATAGCATGTTTCGTTCGTTTGTGAGAGGCATAAATAAGACAAATGTTTTGCGTGTTCGGCGATTTTCTGCTATCGAAAAAAATTGACCTAAGAAGTTGCATCCAATTTTGTGTACAAAATGGAATTAAGTGCTCAAAAACACTTGAAATATTGACAGTGGCGTACGGTGAGAGTACTCTGAGTCAAAAAAATGTTTACAAGTGGTACAAACAGAAGGTCGAGAAGGGGTGAGTGACGACGCTCGCTCGGGACACCCCAGCACATCAACAACTGATGAAAATGTTGAGAAAGTGAAGAAAATAATAATGGAGAATCGTCGAATCACAATTAGAGAATCCTCAGGTCAGCATATCGGTTGGCTCATGCTATGCAATCTTTTCGGAAATTTTGGGCATCGAAGTTCGTTCCAAAATTGCTGAATTTTGACCAAAAACAACGTCGCATGAGCATCGCTCAGGAATTGTTGAATGACGTCAACGATGATCCAGATTTTCTTAACAGAGTCATAACTGGTGACGAACTATGGATATATGGTTATGACATCGAAACCAAAGCCCAATTGTCCCAATTCAGGAGTCCAGGAGAGCCAAGACCAAAAAAGCACGCCAAATTCGATCAAATGTCAAGGGTTTGCCCACTGTTTTCTTCGATTACCATGGCGTAGTGCACACCTCATATATACCAAATCTTGTCCATAAATGTCCAATAGTTTATAGGATATCGGCATTCAAAATGTATGTATGATTGTTAAAAATGTGGCAGCAAATTGTCATGGAAGTTAGGTCGTTATGTCGGTCTCAATGACGGAGAGGAGGAGTGGCATCGCTCAGGTTTTCCTCGGACATTTTCGTTTCTACGCCAGCTTTAAACATACCGAATATAATCTTTATATATTTTATAGTTCATGAGATATAACTATTCAAATCATTAATTGTTAACATTGCCGCGCTCCTTTTCCCAATCTTAATTTATTATATCGTACAACAATTTCTTAATCGATAGAAACTGTAACATACTGTTAGTAACATATTTTTTGACGATCCATCACTTTCGCTGCTATGACGGATTTATTGCCTAGCACCTGCCACTTTTTGCACGGATACGTATTTCTCTATACCCATATTTCTCTGTACGTGGCATACATACATAACAAATTTCACCGTTAATTCTTTGTATGTCGTGTTTGATTGTTCAAAATGGTTATTTGTGTGGGCGGTACCACACCTCTTTGCCCATTCAGTAGCTTAATATATCCCATGACTCCTTTCTGGTTGCCTTGGTTAGACGCCTATTTGAAATTCTGTTAAAAATGTATCGGAAATAAAACACAAAATCTTTATTATTCACTCAATTTTATTTATGTTGTCTTCAAACTAATCTTTTTTCCGGAAAAGACTTCACTTCTCGTCACGAGATCTCCTTTAAGTCTTCTATCGACTGGAAACGTCGATCTCAAAATGATACATTGACTTTTAGAAAGAGAAAAAATTGGGCGAAGCCATATCAAGTAAATATCACAATGATAACCTTATGGGATGGTGCGGTATCGTGACTGGACACAAATCTGACCTTTTTCAACGAATTAGCTATCTCTCAAACGCCACCTAACGCCTTATTATATTATTATATTATATTCTGTAATTATTATTTGCATTTCATGCAAGAATTCTGGTTTTAATTTTGACTCAGTTGACAGCTTGTTGATTGGTTTGCATGTCAAATGCATAATCTGTTCTCTCATCGTCAGTTATAATACGTTTTATGAATGTTGGGTCGGAATTGACTCTTTCCAGCTCAACTTTAGGCACCCTTGCACGATTGAATATTTGAAGAAAATTCAGGACTTTCAGATCTGGTCGAGTGGAAACGCGTTTTATACGTGAAGCAAAGAAAGCCCTGAGATTATCTCTTTCAAACGATTTGCAGTCACCATTTCCCTCATTTTATCGGTGTTAAATTCAACTGAAGAAGTTGACAACCGACCCGAAAGCGAGTCAAATCTCCAACCGCAACTCGATCGCTTTTAAATGCACTGTACCGCTCATATACATGAATTAAAACGATTCACCGAAAACCTTCTTGTCCCAACAAGAGCGCAAGATTTAAATTTTGAATAAAACACAGATATTAAAAAAAAAAATCGTGAAACTTTATGATATCGTAAAGTAGACAGAATGAGGTTATGTATGGAACAACACATAGGGCAGATGGCCGCCGCGGCTTTACTGACGCACACGCGATCTTTTAATGAAATTTTCAATGATCGTTTTGCATAAATGCCGCGGTATTTCATTAATGCAGCATCCAATTTCCTCTTTTAAGACTTGAGTCGCCATCGGCTTATTCGCGTAAACCATCGACTTCAAAAAACCCCAAAGAAAAAAATCTAATGGTGTTAAATCGCACGATCTGGGCGGCCAATTCGGGTCTCCAAAACGCAAAATAACACGACCGGGAAATGACTGATGCAGCAACTACATTGTTTCTCTGGCTGTATGACATGTGGCGCCGTCTTGTTGAAACCACATGCCCTCCACAGTCATTTCTTCAATTCTAGGCACGAAAAAACTGGTTATCATTTTACGATACCGAACACTATTGACTGTCTTGCGTTCTTGTTGGGACACCCTATAAGACATTTTTAGTGATTCATCGCGCACGAAATTCCATTAGGAGAACAAAATTGAAGACAAATCGCTAACACAAACGAGACGAACTGACAAAATCAAGCACTACAAATGGACTAAATGACACATCGCGCTCTAACTCCACGTCAGAATTTTGACAATCTCTTTAATCGGATCTTTTAAATGAATTGTTCCTATATTTTCTTGGCGGAATGTACAGATTATTCAGATCGATATTTTTAGTCGTTCCAAAAGGAATGACGTGCTTGACTTACTTGACTATCCTTGCATATGTTTTTTTTTTATTTTGTGGCTTAGTATACATTATCTGTCTACTGATGTAATATCTGGAGGTGGAAATAACTCATTTTTACATGAATTTACATAATTAAGTGGCACATAAGTATACAAATATTTCACATAAATACAGTGAAAGGATGGTTTTTTCCCCAAAGTAAAGCTTATATTACTGTGAATTACTCTAAAACGCGTTCTAAGTTACACCACCAAAAGAATAGTTAATATTGCAATATTTAATCTTATAAGTGATCACTATTTAAATTATAAATGGCATAAAAAATTTTCAATTAATCTTTAATATTTTCTCCCTCAGAAACTTCATATACATATTCACAATTCCAAAAATCCGGACGTTTTACACCGCCAGCCACAATAATACCTAGATTTAAGAATTATACAGTTGATGATTTTCATTTCCTAGCTGTGCTAGGCAAAGGAAGCTTTGGCAAAGTAAGTTATATTCCCCTTCCAGATTATACCACCCTTTCTTGTACATAAAACAAATCATTTTCTATATTGATTGTTATCTTCCATAGGTGCTCTTAGCTGAATTACGTGATACCATTTATTATTATGCAGTTAAATGTTTGAAAAAAGATGTTGTGCTCGAAGACGATGATGTTGATTCAACGCTGATAGAACGTAAAGTTTTGGCCTTGGGTACAAAGCATCCGTATTTGTGTCACCTGTTCTGTACATTTCAAACAGAGGTAAGCGTATCACACATGAGTGTAAGCGTTTATAGCCTTTAAAGACCACCACTAGTATATTTTTATATACGAATTTAAAAATATAAGCGTTGTGAACATTTAATAAAGCTTATATTTTTAAATTTGTTAACAAAAATATACTAGAGGTGCAAAAAAAAAAATATAAACGAATATGCTTAATTTATGATCATTTATCAAACTACACAATATCTATATATGTATATGATTCTCTTAAAAAGATGTAGATAAATATGTTGCTATATTTATATTGCTTAGAGTACCATTCATTATTTTTTTTTTAGAAAATGTTGAGTTAAACTAAAAATGAAAATGAAAAATTATAATGCTCAACAAATGAACAGGTGTAAAAGAAATCAGCCATAATGTGGGAGTCTTATTAACATAAATTTTAGACTTAAAAAAACACCAAAGGAGAAATTCAACGATATTGAAACGCATGATTTGGGCGGTCAATTATAATCATTAAAATGAGAAATTGCAAAAGCAGTACATGATTCATATGGAAATTGTATTGTTTCTTGGGTCGTATATTATATTGTACCATATCGGCAAAATCGAAAACAAAAGGAACAAATTCCCTTCCACCCTCTAACTAACATATGGGAGACCTCTTCAGTGAGCTTATACGCATTCTATTTTTAGACTCACTCAAAGGTGCCCACAGTTTAAAGACAGTATCGAACCTTAGTTTGAGAATCATTTATTGAGCTATAATATTATTTGACTACTCGAAGCACAGGGTGGTGCAATAGAACGTGCATATTGCATCATTTTTTTTTGCGGGGTAGAAAAGGCACGGGCGGGGGGGCGCCTACATCGTTGGGTTGGCGGGCTCATGGAGTTTTAGTCGCTATGAATCACTTCGACGGGAAGCGTCGCGCATTTTGCGTGCGCGCATTTTGCGAGAACTCTCGTTCATATATTGCTACTAGGCGACTATATTGTGCTGAATATGGACTACGGCGAATTAGTGAAGCTCCGAGTGCTAATTTAATTAAAATATGGGTAAAGCGTTTTGAAGAGACCGGTTCAACATTTAAACCACAAGCAAATGGTCGCCCAAGAACATCTAGAACCGAAGACAATGTTGAGAGAGTTATGGAGTCAGTACGAGGAAATCCACAAATGTCGACTCGCAAGAGATCGTCTGTCTTACAATTATGGCGACGAAGTTTGCAACGAATTTTAACATTGGATCTTAAACTGCATCCATATAAGCTGCAATTAACACAATAATTGAAAGAGTCTGACTTCATAGCAAGGCTCGCATTTGCTAATGAAATGCTTAATCGATTTTCCAATTTTGACAATATCTTTTTCTCTGACGAGGCTCATTTCCTTATGAATGGGTTCGTAAACCGCCTAAATTGCCATTACAGTGAAAATCCCAAAATCAAACACCAGAAACCATTGCATAGTCCTAAAGTGACAGTATGGGCAGCAATCTCTGGCAGAGGAATAATTGGTCCTTTTTCCTTCGAAAATGCGCGGGGCCAAAACGTCACGGTTAATACGGAACGCTATTTTGAGATGTTGGACAGATTTTTGGCTCCAGAAATTGAAAGTTCAAGAATAGTGAATTCCAAAACTTAGCTCCAACAAGGTGGAGCTACCTGTCACACATCAAATGACTCCATGGCGGTGGTGAAGCAGATGTTCCCTGGCAGACTGATTTCGAAAAGAGGTGATATCCCATGGCCCGCACGTAGTCCAGACTTGACGCCTCTTGACTTTTTTTTGTGGGGATATCTCAAACACAAAGTCTACAGTAATAATCCAAGAGACATCGTTCAGCTCAAAGAGAATATCCGTGGTGAAATGGCAGCCATTACACCAGTTACTGAAGAAAGTTTTCATGGAGAGGGTCACCATTTAGATGATGTTATTTTTAAAAAATAAACTCCATTTATTACTCTACAATGCCTTAGATTTATTTTAACCATACCTTTTGTATTTATTTTTTAATCTATTTTTTAAATATGCAAGTTCTATTGCGCCACCCTGTATTTGTCAGACACATCGAGGTGATTGAATAATAATAGGTGGTTGGGTCGGTGTTCGAAACCACATTCATATCTTTCCTAGGGTAATTTGATGGACTGAATTCGAATCTTTAATTGGTTTTTCTCTATTACGTCAGGTTTTCAAGATACAAAAAAAAAATGTTTTTATTCGTTTTTTACAAAAAAATTTTTAGTTTATTTAAAAATCAATGAATTTTCAAAAGTGAAGGGCATTATCTGAACGTCGTTTGTATTTTGTTGGTTCGGTTTCATGTAATAGAGTCCACCAATAGTTTCCTAGCATGTTTTTCCCCCAAAATAATTGATAATTTCTTCCAATTTTCATTAAATCTTATTGAGCATGCTCCCCTTGTTCGTCGGCCTTAACGACATGAACGATTGGTATGGATGGTTTTTCATTCCCATTATGCAAAAAAAGAGCCTTGAAACTATACTTAGAGCCATCAATAAATAATCTCCATTCAGTTTTGTCATATGGCTGGTTCATTTTTTGAAATAAACCATCAACATCGGTACAGTATAGAATAAAGTGTTTCTTTTCAAAATATGCAGCCAATTCCAAGTTTCGATCTCTATAGATTGTTACTTTTGTCCCAACTACAAGATGTTTCCACTGTTGCATGTGTGAAGCTAGTAATTCTGGGTATCACTTCGTTAAATGTAAATCGCGAATTAAATCATTCAGCTCAGCTTGAATCACTAAATGGCGTTCATCATCAGCCTGATACAAACTACCTCTGCTGGTAAAAGATGTTTCGGACTCACTGCTCGTAGTACTGGGAATGACTGGTGATGGATCATTTGGTGGACGTTGAATATTATTAATATATTTTTTAAATTTTTCATATTGAATCCAGCAACTTTTGTTAAACAGAAGTAACAGTCGGTTTAGTGGTTACTTGACTCTCTTCAAAGTACTGGAATTGAAAAATCGAAATAGATCTTCTTACCATTTGACCACTTGTTTCAAACAGTTCTGCATCTATTGCAAAACATTGTCGGTGTCCGCGATTTGTTTACGTTTTTGACAGCAAAACCAAAATAATGTAAATATGCATATTTTAATGATTCTGATATTGCATATCCTTTTTTCCCATCCAAATATTCACCACACACAAAGCAAGAGTAGCTTGAATAAGTAGCACACGATCTCTCTGACATTGTTAAACGCTACTATTATGAAGATTTAGAATGAATGTGGGCTTCTGTCAAATTAATAATTGTGAAACTGTAGTGTCAGTATTGACTGTTTTACAGTATTGCCAGCATGCGATAAAAATGTATAATGTGATAGCCCAAGTTCCATGCCAGATTCGAATTCAGCGCATCTAGATTAGTTAAAAAACATGCTTCGTATCCGCAGTTAATTTTGTTTTCAAATTTGTAGACCAGTGTAATTTATCAAGTATCAGGCATTTATAGTAAACTTTATTCTGCGAATGAAAATGTACCAAATTTGAAGATTTATTACAAATCGCCGGTTCCTGTATAATTTCTAAGTGCAAAACTTCAGAATATGCAAAAGACTTTAGGTAAAGGTTTATGTAAGTCAATTCACTGGAGTATAATATCTGCACTGGTTCGACAATGAAAACATATTGTTCCTCCATGCAGCGCTTCATTTTGAAAGGCCCTGAACTGTCACCTGTCTCAAGGTCTTTTTCTTCTCAACGACAATACTTTATCGCATAAATATCTCAAAATTCGTGAATTCTGTAAACCATTTATGTATAAAATTGTAGTGTGATCAACCAAATGACTGCATAACGAGCTGGCTGACTCACTAATCACCGACCCATCCGAAAAATCGAAGATCATGAAATTCAATTAGCAGAAGCAGCAAATTAGTACCAAGAAGTAACTTCTGGAAAATCGCTTTTTTAGTCAGGCAAATCGTTACAAACCAAATGCCTGAAGTTAGAATTATCAAAAAATTTGGGGAGTACTCTCCGATTCTTATGCAAAAATGGGGCACATTGAGATTTTTGCCAATTGTAAATTTAACGTAATGCTTCCTTTTTGCGAAAAATTTGAAACCACTGCATTTATATAAATATCTCATAATTCGCTATTTTATTAGAAATTAGAAATAATGAAATATAAAGTAATAATATAATATGAAGTAATATTTCATTATTTCTAATTTATCGAAATAATGAAATCAAGGAAAATGCAAATATATACATTTTTGGTTCCAAACAAATACCTTTATAGTTTTTAACATAAACTGTCTTGATGAAAGAAATTTTACGCTTATGTTCGAAAACGTATGATTAAAATTTCGATAGCAAGCATTCTAAATTTTCTGACTAATTGACGAGATTGGCAAAAACCTGAAATAATGAAATGAATGAAAATGCAAATATAGGATGATTTTTTAATCGTAGTTTTTAAATCTAATAAAACACTCAAATTTGCTTCATGTATTAAAATTTTTAATCGGAATCGATAAATTGGTCTTTGCCATTTAATTTTTAAAGATAATTTTATGTAAATGTTTTCTGCGGCTCCGTCTCAAAATGACCATTAGGAATGTCCGATTATTCGTCACTTTTTCGAGCATTTCGGCCTGTATTTTACGAACAACGCGTGTTATGTTATCCAATAAGGCTTCAATAGTGTTCGGCTTGTCCACATAGACTAACGACTTGACATAACCCTACAAGAAATAATCAAGAGGCGTTAAATAGCAAAATCTTAGGGGCCAACTCACAGGGCCAAATCGAGGGATAAGCTGCTCACCAAATTCATCCCTCAACATATCCATTGTTTCACGAGCAGTATGGCATGTTGCACCGTCCTGATGAAGCCACATGTCAACCAAGTAAAACTCAGCCAATTGGGGCAAAAAACAATCGCGTATCATGGCTCGATATCGTTCGCCGTTGACGGTAACATTTCTTCCACGTCGTCTTTAAAGAAAAATGGACTGATGATGCCACCAGCCCATAAACCACACCAGACTGTCGTTTTTTGGGGATGCATCGGTAATTCATGTATGGCATGTGGCTGTTCATCACTCCAGATGCGACAATTTTGCTTGTGTACGTATCCGTTCAGCAAGAAATGAGCCTAATCCCTAAACACAATTTTTCAATAAAACAGCGCATTTTCATTGAGCTTTTGTAAGGCCCATTCACCAAAAATTAGGCTTTGTGGTAGGTCATTCGTCATTCCATCATGAAATGGCAGAGTATACTGTACACTTTTCACTTTGACAGATGACGTTTGGACGTCATTACCAACCAGTGTTGCCAAACTGAAAAACTTAAATCTTAAAAAACCACCCCATACATACATTTTTGATTTGAAACAAATACTTTTATAGTTTTTAAAATAATCTCTGTTGATGATAGAAATTTTACGAATATAATCGAAAAAGTACGATTTAAATTTCGATAGCAAGCATTCTAAATTTTCCTACTAATTGACGGGTTTGGCAGAGCCTGTGTGGAACAGTTGTGACATACTATAATTGATTATAATATCTAAAACTTACTATGTATTGTATTTCGAACGGAAATTAAGTAAATCTTTGACTTTTATTTACCAATACCAATACCAATAATACATTGTACGTTGTAAATTTGCATTTTCGAATCTATTTTTACACAATTTTATGATTAATACAACAACTTTGTAAACTAATTACAAATCCCAATGTAATTATAAACAATTTCATTAGCTCAAATATTTGTGTCGCAGAGAGACACGCGCACCTAACCCGACACCAGGACTATTTTTACACTCATAGCATATGCAAAAAACCCCAAAACTAAAGGTAATATTGTCTAAATTTATCTTCAAATGACCATCGGTCAGTTTATTTTCAATTAAATGCGTTAAAAGTGAATGCAGACTCATTCATTTGTGATGATCCACTATAGTAGGGGGCGCACCTCTACATTACTGATACCGCCTGACTGCCGCGTGTCAGTGGCCATTTTATGGATCAGGGTGTTTTACAACATTTGCACTAGATTCGTAATGGGATCAATCTACATTTGAAACAAACATTTTTGTATAATATTCGCGTGGTGCGAATATGTGCTGATGTGTACATTTCTGAATTCGCACTGCTGAAATGTTCAATTTACACCTTAGAATTTTCGATGCCATCCGATCGAGCCTATCGATGGCGTAACTCTTCTACCTATGATACAATGCAACAATGCATTACGTCGTCCCAATGTACGCATAGGTAGGAAGGTGATGCTGGCGATATGTGAGATTTGTGTCTTTTACGTAAAGCGCCGCTAGCTGTGTTATTTTTGATATTGTAGTAAATGTTATTGTTTTACTTATTTTAATGCGTGCGACTTTTCAATTTCAAAAAATTTAGTTTGTTTGTATGTCTTTGATGAACACCCACCTCTTCGTGAGGGGGCATTCAGTGTTTGCCTTCATTGTTTGTAACATGCAATATGTAATGGATTCATAATAGATCTAATTTTTTTTTTTTTAATTTAGATCCATCGATGTCCGCATTATTTTTTTCTATATTATTTGATCTAGCCTATCCAATGCTTAACTTATTCTATAAATAAAGCTATCCAATACTTCAAGTTGTTAAAGAAAATCAATAGATCAGTTTTATCAATGGTACCTGTGGTCGAAACCGGGTTATCCATTTTTCAGTTTCAAAAATAAAATTAAATAAAATACATTAAAAGTTATGATTTCGATGAAATTTTTATTTCATTATAATGCTTGAACCTTTCTCTTATATACGAAATGGAATGTCATTTAAATGACCGCCTCTGGATTAGTAGCAGCAGTGGATCCCTTTAAAGCAGGGACGGAAAATAATTGTTTTTTTCCAGACGAAAAGGTTACGCGAAAATTCCTTTTATCTTTATTAGGGAATTTTTAACCATTATTGTGAGACATATATTATTTTGGTCACCGTAACCAATTCAAATGAGAAATATTTTTTTTTTTTTTTGGTTATGAATAACTGTTATAGCAACCAAAAAGAATTTTTTGGTTAACAATAACCATTATCCAAAGAAATTTTTTTTTTTTTGGTTATCTGTTAGTTAAAAATTTTTCCGTTGGTTAAAAATTGTTCCGTATTTTATTCTTTCTCATCGTTAACTATTGAAATAAATGTATTTTATTCTTTCTCATCGTTAACTATTGAAATAAATGTTTGCCATAATGAAATCATTGCTTTTACTTTAACTTCAGCTTTTTGTTGTTACAATTTATTATTATGTTTATTACTTACCACCATTATCAAATATTTGCTTTTATATTTAACATTTATTAACATTTATTTCAATAGTAAACGATGAGAAAGAATAAAATACGGAACAATTTTTAACCAACGGAAAAATTTTTAACTAACCGATAACCAAAAAAAAAATTTCTTTGGATAATGGTTATTGTTAACCAAAAAATTCTTTTTGGTTGCTATAACAGTTATTCATAACCAAGAAGAAATATTTCTCATTTTAATTGGTTACGGTGACCAAAATAATATATATCTCACTATAATGGTTATTTTTAACCATTATTTAAATTCGTTAATGTTAATGGTTAAATAAGATTTTTTCATCATTTCTCTTATAACTGTTACGCTCCCTGCTTTAAAGTAGTTTTATACAAATTTTTCACACATTTTGGGCGGTATCTCGGCTATAACATGACAAATGTTGGTTTCCAAATGCTCCAAAGTTTGAGGATTATCCGTGTAAACACGGCCTTTGACGTAGCCTCACAAAAAAAGTCTATCGGCGTCAAATCGCATGTTCTTGGTGGCCAATTGTTGCTGCCAAATCGTGAAATTACGCTTTCTGGAAACTTCTCATGCAATAAGACCGAAATCGGTTGTGTTATGTGACTCGTGGCACCGCCTTGTTGAAGCCACATATCATCCAATTCATAATCTTCAATTGCAGGTCGAAAAAGACGGTTATCATACGACTATAGAGCTCTGAATTGAAATTTTGATTATTTGGACACTTTCACTAACAAAAGTCATACTTTCGGCAGTGTGTACATTGCGATGATGCACAAGCCTGCCCAAGCCTGTAACGCTTCCAGTATCTTAAAATTATAATCCCAATTCCTTACCCAGTAGGTCGGTTACGACGACCATAATTACTCCGTAATGCACAAAAAGTGCAAACGTTTCAAATTTTAACTTTTTCGTAGCCGGGGATTATAAATGCGCCTTAAAGACCCACTCTTCTGATACCTTCCATACAAATTGATTTTTACGCGTTCTTCGGTTCCATATTTATAAACGGCAAACCTTTCACTAAATAAATAACACTTCAGATGACAGGTATTCAACAGTTGACAGTCTTGCCAGAACGTGGTTTTGAAACCACTAAGTGGACAAGTGGCTTCACGCTTAACTAGCATGTTGCTCAAATTTCTCTTTTAAACCCCACATTAATACCGTTCATGTGAAAAATTTATTTCGTACTAAACACAGTGATTCGCTCTCAAAAAAAGTGAATTAATTTTAAGTTATAATGAGTAATATAGAGCCGCATAAGGCCAAAGGTATATGCTTACTCAAAATAAGGTTGCTTTTAAACTTAAAATTGATCCACAATTTGAAATTAAAAGTAGCAACTCGTCATTGTTTTAGTGCTTTATAGCATCGTTGCGTACTTAAATTGAGTAAGCCATGCATCAAAGAGAGGAAGTTTGTAAAGAGATCAACGTGGTTATTTCAGTATTATGTATAAATTTTAATTAAGTATGAGCGGACATCATTTTGGAACCTATTATTCTGGCAACAATGGTTGAGTTTATTTAATGAATAACACCTGAATACATTTGTTATTAAAATAAGAAAAACTTACTCAACGTTTGCCGTAATATTTTACAAAGCGGTGTTGCAGGGAGCAAAATAGTTACACACATGTTTTTTTATTTAATGTTCGTTATTTTTTGAATTTGAATTTTTAATTTAATTGCCACATTTTTAGCTTCAGCTTGCCTTTAAAAATAGTAGGAGTAAACTTAAAAGTATTGCGATTATAGTTGAAACCATTCTGGTCGTATACAGTTTTCTCAAAAATCTTTAAACTTAATTTTACTGTTTAACTAAAACTAAGGAAGCCTTAATCTCAAATTTAGACAAAATTCTTATTTTTTAGTTCAGTGCTTATTAAAATTCTTTAAGGGTATATGAAATTAATTGTAATTTAATTTAATTGAAATTAATCAGTAATTGCAATTTAATTGAAATTAGTTTGTAATTTTATATCATATTTAATTTGAGTTTATTTTTTACCATATTTTATTATTTTGAAACGAAAGGAACTCATTTTTATCTCTATCTTTCCTAAATATTATATAGCTGAACTCGGAAATATTACAATAGTACTTGCTCGCACACTATATTGAATTTAAAGTCAAATTAAGTCCAATTGTCCTTTTACTAACCAGATTTTTCATAATGGACAAATTTTGCCCATTGTGGCGCTTACGGTCCATAGGATCATGAGCGATATACCGTCTTAATATGAGTTAAGTGTGAGTGTCGAAAACGGCTACTAGTTGTAATAGGATTTCTAAATAGGGTAGGTCGATAGTGGCACCTTGTGGCAGTCATATTGCATTGCCGGTGCCTTCCAAATCTACTCTTTATTATTCTGTCACGGATGCCAAACCATCATGTCAAGTTACAGTACGTGAACAGTACGTACAAAATGTGTACGTACTTTTCACCGATAACGCCGAATTTTTGGTGGACGAATACGTCAACAAGCAAATATTACGGATTTGGGCTGATGCCAATCCAAACCAAGTCCGCCAGATGGCGATGTTCCCACAAAACCTTCCTATTTGGTGTTGATTTTAAGCCAGCGTCATCAGCGGCCCATATTTCGTCGAAAATGATGTTAATGAGACCAACCATCACCGTCAAGGGAGAGCGCTACAGCTAAATTACAACTAATTTCTATTCGCCTGTGGGTTCAGCATAACGGCTGTACGTGCGATTTGACCCCGTTTTCAAGCCATGTTTTCTGAAGCCGCAGGTTGGCCGATGCCCAAAAATTAGCATAACCCAGGCCTTCACTGAAATTCCATCATAATCCAGGATGGCGCACGAATCGATCTGCTGTCAACTGTTAATGAGGATCATTAATTAAAGATGTTTTTTTTACCCAGAACTGCGCCGAATACGTATCCGTTTCAACAACATTTGGTTCCAGCAAGATGTAGCAACTGCACACATAGCAAGTCCGATTATGACACAGTTCCAATGAAAATTCCCAAACAAATCCATATCCAGAAACTGGCTGCACCTGATCCTGCTTCACCAGACTTTTTCTATGGGATTATGTCAAGCAAGAAGTTACAAACTGAAACCATTCAAATAATAATTGAGGCGATCTCGCAATGAATAATTTTCTGATCAAGTGTCACTTATGCGTGAATGAGCATGGAGGTCATTGACGGACTATCATCTTCAAAGCCAATTAGTTATATAAAATAGAAATGAATTTTCTATACAATAAAAAATATATATATGAAATATTAAATTTATAAAAAAAAAATTATTTGAATTTCTTATTGTATTGCGATTGGTGCGCAATTATAAAAATAATGTCGTTAATACCTCAGTCTCAGTCAACTTCGGCCCTCTCTATTCGGAAAAAAGAGACATGGGAGAGTTTCTTATATACAGTGAGTTTACGCGCATTCCACTTTTAGGCTCAATCAACGGGACCTACAACAGTTTAACCATGATTCCGAAATTCGCGGTTTAAAGAGCATTTACAAGACTTGTCGATTACTCGACTACTCGAAGTGTTCGTCAGACACATCGAGGTGACCGCCGCTCTAATAATAATGGGTGGCTGTATACGGAGGGTTGAACCTACGATCATGCGAACGATAGCCACGTGTTAAGTACGGTCGGTCACATAGATACTCTAGCTCACTGTAATTTATATAGGGTTAAAGGTCGACTGTCTTTAAAAGTAAAGTAGTTTCTCCACTACACTTATTTAAAGTTAGTAAGACGGCCCTCGTTCATTGCATTCGTTTGTGTATTTTAAACTGATAATAGATGCATCATTCTCCCAGACATCCGGTATTAACAACAAACAAATCTATGACAAATAGTTGCGTAGATCTGCCTTGGCCGTCAATAGCGCTACTACGGTTTGCGTGCATAAGGAATACACAACTACTCTTGCATCTTTGCATTGACACATATTTTATTCTTCAATACGCACTAAATGTCACAGACCAAAACTACGAAAAGGCGACGAAGATGAAAAAAAAAAACAATTTTAATTGCTTATGACATTGTAGGTGAAAATTGTCAGTAGTGCTGCAGGTGTACTTGATTTGACATGGCATTGTTCGAAATGTCAGGTTTAATACAAGACCAGACAATGACAGACAACACGTTGATGGCATTGGAGGCCAAAAAAAAAAATTTAAAACCTCCGTGTCTGTCAAAAGTGAATTTGTGTGTTGTGATAAAATGTGTGATTTCTGAAAAATATGAATTTTTTCTTAATTTATTCAATATATTTTGATATTAAATATTTCCAGGACAATGTTAACATCGCGACTAGGATAGTGGTAGTATGCTCTATCACGCACCCACATAATGTAGCTTTGATTTCACAGTGTTTTTCTTCCATTGGAACACGAGCACAAATCAGAGAGATAACAAACCATTTCTCCTTGACAAATTTTCTATTATTTCCTTAATTAATATTTGATTATTTTTGCACTATTGAGGCATGATCAGAAATCACAATAATGAGAAAAAAATTCTACCTCGAAAAGGTTGGAGATGTTCGGTCGCTTACAGGATTGTAAGATGGCTTACAAAATTTCTGCTTCTCTAACCGACTACGAAACCACATTCAAATTCAAATCCGTCCACCCTGTCGTGTTCGTCAATAGCATTTGTCTAATGGCATACATTCCTCCAGAACATCCGCCAATGAAGTCAATCGCCCTATAGAGATATCGAGCACTTCAGGTATATATCTTTACATCATGGTTTTCATAACTTTGACGAAGAGGTGTCCATTTGATTCTAGTCCTAGGTACTAAAATTTTTGTCCTTCATCATTTATGGTTGCCATTGCGCGACTGTTAGTGAGATGGCTTGACATGTAAATTCTACATTGTATAGCCTGAGCACTATTATTTGTAGGATGGTTCGGAAAATTCGTTCCGTTTTTAAAAGAAATTTTTTTACAAATTTATATACAAAAAAACAATTATTTTAATCTATTATATAATTTTCCCCTTTTTTAATAACTTCTTCCCAGCTCTATGGATGCTTTTTAATTCCTCTCCCATAAAACTCGCGTGGTTGTTCTGAAAAAAGCATTCAATTCGACATTTTATTTCCTCGTCGTTATGGTAATTTGAATCCTTCAAGTGGTTGCTCGGACTGCGAAATATGTAATAGTCAGACGGGGTGAGGTCTGGGGAATACAGTGAATGAGGTAAAACTTTCCACCCAAGCTCTGACAGTTTCTGACGGGTCCACAAGGCAGTGTGAAGGTGGGCGTTGTCATGATGGAAGATGACGTCTCCCCGGTCGATAAGTCTCTGCCGTTTTCTTCCAATGCCGCTTTCAATGTTTTTAATTGTGCGATATAGTGGTCCGCTCTAATCATTCGATTTGTTGGGGGAAGCTAAAAAAAAACTATTCCTTTGACATTCCACCAAATCGACAACATTACCTTCCTGGAGTAAAGGCCCACTTTAGATGTGAATTGAGGAGAATCATGTGGTTTCTCCCATGATCTTTTCATCCCCTGTGATGAGGTCCTTCAGAAATGGTGTCTCGTTATTTCTTATCCTTAGATTATTGCAGACGTCAACACGATTCAGGCAGTTAATCTCGGTGAGAGAGTGAGGTGCCCACACGTCGAAGTTGCTAACAAATCCGAGTTCTTTTATGACCCGGTGAATGACTGTGACTGATTTTTTTTTTATTATATGGAAATAGCTGATTCTCTAACTGTTGCGCGGGGATTAACAATAATTAAATCTCTCACCTCCACGGAAACAATTTCATTTGGTTGTCCTGATCTGGGAGCAAGCGTCCTTTGCGGAGAAGTCGCCCGTAGAAAATCTTTTAAACCATTTCTGGCAAATTCTTTGTTTAGGTCCGTTTTCTTCATAAACAGACTTTAGTTTTCGGCCAGCTTCAGTAGCCGTTTTTCCTTTTCGGATATAATACAGCATATTATGCCGAAAATGCTCTTTTTCGCCCATTTTTTCCATATTTTAAAACTGTTTTTAAAACGTTATAACCACTCACGACTAGAATGAGAACACAAGTAAACAATAATAAACAGTTTAGAGAAGGGATGAAAGTAAGTTATGATAGTGATTGAAAGAACTTTACGTCATGAGAAGTGACGTATGGTGAGCTAACGAGTTAACCGAACGAACTTTTCGAACAACCCAATATTTAATATTTTGTTTTTGTTTCTATCATTGCGTTGGAAAGCCTAGTACAACATTCTAGGTATTACTTATGAAATCCCTTTCCTTTTGTAAAGGAAAAACAAAGAGTTGTTTAATTTTCCAATTGTACTGGTTAACACCTCTAACTAAATCTTATCATTTGATCTTCTCTTTCCAGAGTCATCTGTTCTTTGTGATGGAATATCTAAATGGCGGTGATCTAATGTTTCACATACAAGAAAGTGGACGTTTCACCGAAGAAAGAGCACGTTTCTATGGTGCTGAAATTATATCAGGTCTTAAATTCCTGCATAAAAAGGGCATTATATACAGGTACTTAAGGCATTCTACAATAAACGTAACATCTTTAAACAGATGACTGTTTCGGTTATGACTAAGCTCTCACTTTTTTGTTCCCCCCTCTGCAGAGATCTCAAATTGGATAATGTGTTACTGGACTATGAGGGTCATGTTCGCATTGCCGATTTTGGTATGTGCAAATTACAAATCTATTTGGATAAAACAGCTGATAGTTTCTGTGGTACACCGGATTATATGGCGCCTGAAATAATTAAGGTTAAATGGAATTTTATTTTCTTTTTTACATTATTTTCACTGAAGTTTCTTAATGTTTTAGGGCGAGAACTACAATCAAAATGTCGATTGGTGGTCCTTTGGTGTTTTGTTATATGAAATGCTTATAGGGCAGTCACCTTTCAGTGGTTGTGATGAAGATGAACTATTTTGGTCAATATGTAATGAAATTCCATGGTTCCCAGTTTATATATCAGCTGAGGCGACAAGCATATTAAAAGGGGTAAGTAATTGAATTAATTTGAATTTTGTTGTCGATGTATGAAACAGGAACTAAATTCAATATATGTAATTTTGGTTCGGTTGTCGGAATCTGACAGAATAAAATTTTTGTAAATTTTTAATTTAAATTCCAGAAACTAAAACAAATCGAAACTATTTTCAAATTTAATTTCGTTTCGCTGACACTCCCTGCAAGTAATGCATGTTTATTTCTACAAAATATTCATTTGAGTTTCACAAAATAAAAATGTCAATGCAATATTTTCCATGAGAAATCATTTCAAAATTTTTCTTTACAAAAAAAAGACATTTATTAAATAACATTAACAATTTTGAAATGGATTCGGAAGAAAACACGAAACTATTGCTTCGAGAAGCGATTATACTTGACTTATGACCTACATATATCAAAACGTCGATTGGTATCGCCCACTTTCAAAAGGCTTCAACCTTTCGGCAGTCAAATAAACCTACAAAAGTTGAATTTGTTTTACAATTGGAATCCATACCATACATGAACGGATAGACAACAATAATTCAAATCAGGAAGTGATTCCCAGTCAATTGAAAATGTTGTTGTTTTTTCAATAGATCTGGCACTACATGTTATGTAGAATGCAAAAATAGAAATACAGGGTGTCCTTCGGGAAGGTATACTATTTTGTTTTGCTGCCATTTTAGTAAACATTAGTCTTGACACTTCATATTTGGCAGACGTGGCAAATTTATTATGGAAAAATACGTGTTTTAATCATTAAAATATTTTATCAGCATCGATTACTGTGACGATAAGAAAGTTACGTGAAATTTGAAATTGAAACAACGTGCCAACAAGACGCGCTATTTATCGTGTAGTGAATGATTTCGAAGAAAGAGGGTCTGTAGCTGATAGGACCAAGCATGGACCACAACGTACTGCAAGTTTGGCTGAAAACATTACTGCTGCTCAAGAAAGTGTTCAAAACAATCGATCAACCTCAATTCCACAATTTTGCACAAGGATTTGCATTTGTATCTATTTAAGATTCAGTTGGCACAAGAGCTTCTTCCACAAGGCCATTTTCGCCGCCGTACATATGCCAATAGGATGTTACAGTTTGCCCATGACAAACCCGATTTTCATGAAAAAACCATAATGAGTGACGAGGCACTTTTTCATTTGAATGGACTTGTGAATAAACAGAATAGTCGGTTCTGGGCAATGGAAAACCCTCATATTGTTCATCAGTCACCTTTGCATTCATTAAAAGTGGCAGTCTGGTGTGCAATTTGGTCAGGAGGAATCATTGGACCTTACTTCTTTGAAACTGAAAACGGCGTAGCGATAGCTGTCAATGGGGAGCGATGTTGTGATATGATTGAAAACTTTTTAACGCCATAAATGCATGCTTTGGGCTTGATTAACATGTGGAATCAACAAAACGGTGCCACATCGCATAGAGCCAGGATTACAAAGGAATTACTGGGAGACCTCTTTCCAAAACAAGTTATTTCAAGAAATGTTGATTTGACTGCGCCGGACTTCTTTTTGTGTGGGTATCTGAAAAGCATAGGTTCACGCAAACAAACCATAAACGCTTGAGCAACTCAAACAAAATATTCGTGATGAAATTAATAAAATACCGCGTGAAATGTGTGAGAATGCAGTGAAAAATGTGCTCAAAAGAGCTCGCATTTGTGAGGATAACAGAGGCGAACATTTATCTGATATTGTATTCCATACATAATTGCCGACGTTAAATAAAATGTTTATCAATATAAGATCCATACTATTTTATTTAATCAAAAATTATAAACAAACAAAGTAGTATACCTTCCTGACGGACACCCTGTACAACGATTTCAAGCGCACACTCGCATCTACTTGCGATATCTACTAGGATCACAAGATTTGGGCAGATTTTCTCGAGACAAATTCAAAGCAATACATTCGAGTGACGACAAAGGTTATAATTCTGTAAACTTACTTCAGATGCTACCTACATCAAATCGGAAATTATTTCAAATTATCGACATAATATGAATGCAAAAAAGTGATTATTAAAGATTAGCTAAAGATGCCTTTTGAGTATATAAATACTGCACATTCTTATTATTATTTCATTCAATTTAGTTAATTTAATTGTTTTCCACGTTTACTTGCAGCTTTTGGAAAAAGATTATACAAAACGTATTGGATCTCAATATAGTCCAGCGGGAGATATTGTCGAACACTCATTCTTCAGACCGATTGATTGGAATCTCCTGGAAAAACGAGAAATAGTGCCGCCATTCAGGCCGCAAGTGGTAAGATTAATATGGCTTTTATATTACTTTTGGCTATAGAAACTAATGAAAACTTACTTCTTAAAATTTCTATTTCAGAAACATCCTTTGGATACCCAATACTTTGATCGTGTCTTCACAAGAGAACGAGTCCGTTTAACGCCTATCGACAAGGATATATTACAATCCATGGATCAGAAACAGTTCCTAGGCTTTACATACACGAATCCTCACATAACTTTGGATTAGAACAAATCCCTCATATGTATATATATATTTTATATATATATATTTAATGTGAAAATATTTTTATGTGAGAATATTTTTACTACATCCCAAAATTGTTTGATAAACAATCTATTATGATTTCGATTTGTCATACAATTGGTTCCATTTTTAATTTGACTGCATAGAATTTCAGTGTAAAAGTGAGGCAGGGATTTTTAGTCTATTGCTTAAAGCATTAATATGGACTCGCATTGGATTGTAGAGATCCCGCCTGCAATGTACGTTAATTTTTGTGATTTGTTTTTTAGGGTTTTAGATAAGTGAAAGAATGCCTTATCCCTTCCTTATATATCCCTTTTATTGTCTTTTTTCTTTTTTTGTACTGAGACATTGAAACATTTCAAGTTTCTCTTTCCCAGAGACAGCCATAATTTGGAAAATTTCTCCTTCTCCGACGTTATTTTTGTTAAGGAATTTAGAAATATTTCCCACGCTTCAAAATCAAATTTAATGAATATTTAAAATAATTGTATAAAAACCAGTATTTTATAACAAATTATTTGTTTAGAAATTTAATAAGCTTATTCATTTTATGAATTTTATTGTAAATCAAACACAAAAAAAAGTTGCACCAGATCATCATCTGTCTATTTCTTTTTACTATGTCTCTCTTTACGATAGTCCCTCTCTCTTTCAATTTTCTTTTCTTTTTTAGTTTTTAGTGATATAGTTAAGCCAAATTTTATATATAAGTAAACAAAAGATTTAATTTATTAAATTCCCTTCCTCTAAATTATAAGTTTTCAAACAGTTTTCTAATCGGCATCAAGGGTGTCTTTCCAACAAAAAGGTAAAAATCGGAAAATACCATCGAATTGATATTTTTAAGAAAAAGTGTGACGAGAACAAAATAATTAATTTTAAATAATTATTTATACAAAATATTGTATCAAACATATTGTTTATTATAGAAAAAATAAAAAAAATATGTAGAAAAATAATAATTTTATAATTGTACTGCAAATAGTAGCAAAAGTATCGATATTTTCAAGATATAATCAAATATTCTCAAAAAGTTTTATATAGAAAATGATATTTGAGAACACTTTCACAAAAAAAAAAAAAAATAATATCACAGACGGTTTCTCGTAAAGGAAAATATCTTGGAAACTTGGATAGCCTTAATGGATAAAAAAAAAAACACAACTCAAAATTTTATTTCTGTTAATACCAGCTTCAAAGCATGTAACTAGTTCGGACAGAAAAAACATTATTATTGTGGTAATTTTTCAAAATAAAATTATAAAATTATATGTTAAACTTTGCACTATATATAAATTTATTCTAATCTG